>JAHWFP010073610.1:0-12739 GCA_023313725.1 Lithobius niger | reverse complement strand
GCGGGAAGCCATGGCCGGAGAGTGTATGATCATTACTCCTGTGCTTTCAACTCAGATGCGTCGGGCCATGGTTAAACAGTGGTCGTTGAAGTTGTGGCAGAGGGACTGGGATGCTGCTGATGTAGCCAGACCATTCCATGCTTTGCACCCGACTTGTGCAACGAGGTCCGTTTTGGACAAGTTATGCTTTCAAGATGCGAAGGCGGTTTCTAGGCTGAGAGTCGGACATACCCAGCTGCGAGCGCATCAATTTCGGTATGGCTGGGTAGACACACCGAACTGCTCTGTGTGTCTTGTAGATGAAACAACGGAACATGTGCTTTTGTTCTGTCGGAAGCATGTTCGTAAACGACAGGCACTAGCTGTCTGGATACAGGAGTTAGGTACGGTTCAAGGACTACTGTCGCACGTGAGAGGCAGTAGGCCGTTGTCGAAATTGCGCGCGATTGCAGCTTTCTGCCGCGAGTCCAAGGTTAGTGTTTAGAGGCATGTGCTAGGTGGGACTTTTGTTTGGCCCCCCCCCCCCCCCGGTCCCCCTTCTCCTCCTTCTGCCCTAGCTCGATCTTCGTAGCCTTGCCCGAGAAGAACAAGCGTTGTGTGTAGCAGAAAAGCCGAGAAGACGACCAGGGAGTGGAGTGAGTGAAGAGACGGGGAAGAGAAGGCGAGCCACTTCCCTTCGAAGTCAGTGCTGTAGTGCTGCAGTGCTATAAAGCGTCGTGCGATGGGAATGTTGCGAGCGCAGCAAGTAGTGAAGTGTTGTGTGGTGTGGTGTGTGCGAGTGGATTACGGTGGGAGGCGCTTGGTCAGCCAGCCATGTGCTAGTGGAGTAGTGAATTACAGTGTAGAATCGAGTTGTGAGTGCTACCTAAATCGGCTTACCGGAACTTTCCCTTGATGGGAAAGAGAAGGTGGGCCATTTCCAACTGGTGTTTATGCTGCGGTAGTGCCGAACCAGTGGCGGTGCGGAGACACCAGGGAAGTGTGCTGTGCAGCGGCGGCGGACGGTTGTGAAGATGTGTAGTTGTAGTAATAATTATAATTAGGGTTGTAGCAGTAATTGGAAATGTAGCAGTCGTTGTACCAGTGGTTGTAGCAGTGGTTGTAGGTGAGGTGAAGTGGCTGTATAATAGTAGATGGGGCGTACGGCTACGGGCCACGGCTCCCAATAAATATTCGTGAAAGAATCCGTGTTTCAGCAAAACGCATATAGATTTAAACCAAACTAAGCTACGTTGTTAATTTCGAGGGGCCCGAAATTGGCAGCTAGAAGCGATAGGATTGCGTTTTTATTTCGTAAATGCAGGCTTTCAGAGCTGAGTTGAATATTTTCAAAGTGGCCAACAACAATTCATGCATAAACAATGCATAAATTAACCTTTGTAGCATGACGCCATAGCCGTACAAAAGGTACACGGATTACAAACAAAAACATCAAGTCTGCCGTAAGAAAGGAGGTTTATGATTGAAGTTTCACTTTACTTGTTAAAATGTACACGGATAAAATTTGGATGATTTTTAATTGAAATCATCAAATGTACAATTGAGAAAATTGCATCTGTTTTAAGTGCTGTTATGCACTTAAGCAGAACAGCACTTAAACAGATGCAATTTTCTCAATTGTACATTTGATTATTTCAATTAAAAATCATCCAAAGTTTATCCGTGTACATTTTAACAAGTAAAGTGAAACTTCAATCATATAACCCCCTCTTTTACGGCCCACTTGACGTTTTTGTTAGTAATTCTTTACAGGATGGTGGAGGTACAAAGGGTTCAAAAGGTTTAACGAGCATTAACCACGAGAGAGATATTTGAATGAATTTTTTTTATTGAGCCTTAAGGCCTACAAGCCATCCGCTCACACTACAATAAAACTACTTACTAACTACTTACAAACTAACCTGAAGTACATACCGAACTGGAGCCACCTGAATAAAGTACCGTCCGCAGCCAAATACGCCGCTGAACACCACTGCAGACTTTCATCACTAACAGCGAATAGAGAGAACCATCTACCCCCACACTAACCCTACGGCCCAAGCAAAGGACTGCAGGGGAGACCGGCCAAACAAGGGAAGACAAAGCCAAATAAGGAAAAACAAATTACTTGAATGAACAACTCTTCCACTATAGCCATTGAAACCGCCGAGTGGCCCGGCAGAAACCCAGCATCCGACCGAGACTCCCTGGGACAGTGTGTGGCGGTACCCCAAGAATTCCCTGAAGAGGGTCCCCGTCTCCCTTATTGACGAAGCGGTGTTGTAACACCCAACGGGGGCAATCCAAAAGAAAATGCTGGATGCTCTCTTCCCTCCTCCCACACTGGCGAACGTTCCCATCCAAGCCGAGCTAGATGGGCCCGAAGCTGAACATGGCCCGTACGCAGTCACGACAACAGGCCCGCATCCCTATGGGAAAACCGATTCAGGAGTTGCCGGGCAGCCACCGAAGGATGGAGAGCAAAAATCCGCCTTCCCGTCTTACTAGCGACCCAGGCGGCCGCCCAATCGAAAGACCTTGCTCAAAGCAGGACGCAAGTCACGAGGTCTGAGAGCAATGCGAAGTTTCGTGCATCCACACCCCGAACCCCGGCGGGCCATAGCATCTGCCTGCTCATACACCAGAATGCCCCCTGACCCAACCAATCGACATACTCACTCCCTGAAGGCTCAACGTGAACAGCTTCCACCCGATTTCTCAAGCAATCGGGTGCGAGCACTGCACAGAACGAAAACAGCTCCTGAGGAATCGAAGCCCCGCCAGGGAATCTGTCGGCACACAGAAGTCCGGGACCAATAGGCTAGCCCCCACATCAAGGGCCACCGATATTGCCGCAAGCTCGCCCACAAAAGCCGATGGGAAGGCTCTCACGGTGTAGCCGAACTCAAGATGCAACCGTGGGACATACACACCCACCCCTCCCACTTCCGAGACACCAAAAAGGAAGCATCATAGAAAAACAGGTCACAAGTATCCGGCAGGTGTACTGGAACTAATGGATCCAACAAAGCCGACTCGGCAACACTGCCCCACACCCAAGGAGCTTTAGGGTGGACAAACACAGGTACCGGAAGGTCAATCAGACCCTCCCGACACAAGAGGGTAGCACCGAAACCTGGAGAGCCCAGAAGCGCACGGGCTCCCGAACGCAAAATCATGTAATCCCGGAGGATTTTGGAAAGTGGGTCCGACCAGCCCCTTGCAATAGCTCGCTCGCAGAGCCTGACTAACAACTCCTTCGCCCGAAACTCATTTGGGGACTCGCCAGCCTCAACGTGAAGAGCAAGCACAGGCGTCGAAGGCAAGCAGCCTGTGACTACCCGAAGACACTCATTCAGAGCCACCTGGAGTCCACCGATGGCCTGCCGCGAACCTGCCAACATCGGGGCATGATAATCTGTGCAGGAGCGCAAGTACACCCTGTAGAAATTGACAATGGTACAACGCCTAGCGACCGACCTGTTGCCCGTCAGAGACTTCAGCACACCAAGGCGGGCCACGACGTTTTTACGAACAGCAGTCACATCATGTACCAAGCTAAGTTGTGGGTCCAGCCAGTAGCCCAGGTACCGGACCTTAAGAGAGGAATGTACCAAGACACCATCCACCTTGATTGATGCCTCACAGCCTTGGCCCCGCCTGAAAACCATAAGGTCAGTTTTGGCACTCGACAGCTGAAGACCTCTGGCAGCGAGAGCTTTTGATCCACCATCAATTGCAACCTCCAGTGCCGAAAGGATCACCAATAGATTCTTACCTGTGAGCCAGACAGCCACTTCATCTGCATAAGCCACAACGTTCACTGCCTGGCCCATTTCCACGAAGACCGAGTTGATAACACAAGCAAACAGCACCGGGCTGAGATAGCTACCCCGGGGCAGCCCCCGGTCGGTGGTTCGTCCTGTTGAAAACAATGAGTGACATGTATCTATATATTTATTTCGCTTAGGAGCAGACTTCTCAGGAACAAAGCTACAAAGGATTGTTAGGGATCAAAGCAAGAGCGCGAGCGGGCTCATTCTTCCCACGGTAGCAAAGAAAAAGGGCGGCGGCTGACAATGAGAACGGATATGCGCCCTAACAATTAGAAACAAACACTATTGCTTCAATAATGCTGACTATTACAGCCGAGTTGAAGCAGCGGGAATCAGCTAGACCGGCGTATGTTACGCCGGGTGGACCAACTATTTAATTTAATTTTTATTTAAGAATAGCCAGGGTTCGTTGGAAACTATCTACGCTTAGGTTGGGCAAGCAAACTCATCATGAACTATAATGAAAGAGGGCGAGGGACCGACAATGTCTGTAACAATATGTCTGTACCAATCAGTAACAAACGGAATACTGCTTTAATAATGCTAGCTCTAAGATCCGACTTGAAAAGTTTCAAATTGAAATTGTTTTTTTATTGGGGCCGCGACCCGTAGTCATGCGCCCACAGCAAACAATACAACAACTACAACCGTCCAAACGACCAATACAACCAACATCAAATTAGTCCTCTTAATGACAGCCGTAGTTACTAGCAGCAACACAATTACAATTTCACTTACGAAAACACTCACGCCCACCAACTGCGTGCCAACAAATGAATCACTGGAGAGGAGGCGAGGTGGAGAGCAGAGGAGAGGGGGAAATCTCGCTACACTTGAATGCCTGAGTCCCTGACATAAGTAGCCACAGCTCGCAGCCTTGACAACAACCCTCGAGGCGATCCGAAGGAGAGCAAACAGTGCAGAGTCGGTTGTAACGTCGAGCGGATGAACCTTAGCATGCTCACTCGTTGAGGGTGTAGAGTCGGACAGTCTAGCAGAAAATGCTCCGGTGTCTGATCTGACCGGCCGCAGCGGGGACACTGTGCAGAAGCTGCCCATCCCATCCTGTGACGATGAGCAGCGAGAAGGGAATGACCCGTACGGAGCCTCGAGAGGATCCTCGATGCTGAAAGAGGGAGAAGATCAAGAGGGGAAGACAAAGAACAGCCTGCTTGTAGCACGTGCAGGAAACGACCAGTGGGAGCCGCAGACCACTCCCTATTCCACTCAGCCTGCAGCCAGGCACGTAACTGTGGTCGTCGCATTGTAGGAAGAGCGACCAGGGAGATGGACTCAGTCGCATCCTGAGCGGCAGCCCTAGCCAGCCCGTCCGCCAGTTCATTGCCCATTGTGCCCGCATGGTCCTTGACCCACGAGAGCCTGACTTGACCGAGACGGGACACAACATACAGCTTGTGACAAATTTCAAACAGAACTGGGTCAGTGAAGTCGATAGTCACAATTGCGCGCCGGAGAGCTGCAATTGCTGCCTGTGAGTCCGTGATGATAGTAACTGACCAAAGATCGCAGTCCAGGATGACGTCAAGTGCAACCGAGATGGCACAAAGCTCGCATACAGTACTGGAAGGAACAGACAGGAGTTTCCGACTGCAACACAGCTTCAGGGATGGAACCACTACTCCTACACCCCCAGTACATGCAACCCTGCAGAAGGATGCATCACAGAAGACATCACAATCGGTGACACCACTTGCAAAAACACCAAACAGACCAGGACTCATCACCCACGGGCTGAAAGGCAAAGCACGGGCCACTCTCAATGGAGAAACCATAGACGCGCACTGCAAGATTCGCGCAACCTTCCCCAGAGGGCCCAAAATGTCCAGAACAGACGGACGCAGGGTGCAGTAATCACAGATGATTTTGCGAACGCAGTCCTGAATGCCTCTACTGACATTGCGCATGCCAAGAGAACAAAGCAGTTTCGTTGTCCTGACGTGCAGAGGTGGCTCACAGGATTCAATCCACAGTGAATGCACTGGAGTCGACACAAGGCATCCCGTGACGATCCTCAGGCACTCATTCACAGCAACCTGTAGCATGGAAACATGCCGCTGATCCATAGACAAGAACGGAAGATGATAGTCAAGAACTGAGCGAATAAACGATCTGAACACAGCATGGAGGACCCACGCCTCACCCCAGGGATTCGTGACAGCCTCTTAAGAACAGCAGAACGTGACCTGACACGCTCACGGAGAGCTAGAGCATGGCTATTCCAGTCTAGCCTCTCATCCAGGAGGATACCCAGATACTTGACTGCTGAAGCTTGTGTCACAGTCGTACCACCCACACAAATGGACAGAGGAGCGGCACTCCTACGGCGTGACCTGCTGAAAACCACCAGCTCAGTCTTCTCAGGAGCAAGAATAAGACCGCGTTCAGCGAGGAGGGCGGCTACATGCGCAACACTCTCCTCGGCACACTGGCAGCAGAGAACTGGGTCGCTGCCCGCAAACCACAGAGCCACGTCATCTGCATAGCAGACAATGTTACTCGATGCCCCTATTTCCACCAGAACCTCGTTAATGACAACGGCAAACAGCAGTGGGCTGAGGCAACTACCTTGTGGGAGGCCTCTGCTGGAGCTCGCGACAGACGACCAACATCCCCCTACCCTAGTGGCGTATTCGCGAACGCCCAGAAGGGCACAGATGGCTTTAACCAGACCCGGGCCAACACCCATGCCGAGCAGACCGCGACGAACCCATTCAACATCAACAGTATCGTAAGCTGCCTTCATATCTAAAAAAACTGCCGCCACAACCAGACCGTGCGACCATGATTCGTAAATGCCAGACAACAGATAAAGCACCGCATCCTGGGCATTCCTGCCAGCCCGATACCCAAACTGCACTGGTGACAAGCAACCATGGTACTCGAGGTGTGATTCAAGCCTCTTAACCAACATACGCTCGTATACCTTCCTCAAATTAGCTAAGAGGGAGATTGGTCTATAGTTAGACACCAGGGATCTCGCAGTCCGTGGCTTATGAAGGGGAACAATGATGGTGAAAAGCCATGCGGCGGGAATAGATCCACCCTGTAGGAACTCCTGAAAATGGGACACACAGGTGGTTACAGAAGTAATGTCAAGTTGTCGTAGTGCCTCATACGTGACACCATCAATACCGGGAGCACTACCATCTCTGCACTTTGCCAATGCCGAGGAAAATTCCAAGTTATCCCAGGGTAGATCAGTGGGAGACCCATCAATTGGACAGCTCACTGGCAGTGGCGGTTGCAAGCCTGTCGGGAGGGCGTATACACTCGCAAACCTTTCACAAAAGGCATCCGCCATTGCCTCACCCTTCAGAATTGTACCCGGCCCCCCTTTTGGATCGTAGACCCACTGTTGCGTTACACGCTCGGAGCCACTAGCAACAACACGCCACGCGCTCGTAAGCGAGGTGGCATTGCAAATCTTACCACAGACTCTATCTGGGTACAAATCACGCTCCTTCCGTATGATATAAGAGGACTCTTTGGAGGTGCCCTGGTACACACACCAGGTAGAGTCACTCGGACGCCTCTTCCAGCGCCTATACGCTTGGCGACGATCACGCACAGCGCAGGAACACAGAGTAGTCCACCAGACAGGCTGAGATTTTTTGGTGCGAACACATTGGTGCACGCCACTCTTTCGTTTGGAAGTTACCCTGTTCGCGACAAGCCACTCTGTCATGCTACCATTTGATACAGCTGGTCGTAACCTTGCACGAGATTGCCTGGGAGCACATACAGTGCTGGGATGCAGGACCACTGGAAAATGGTCACTGCCCCGCTGGTCATCCGACACAGAAAACCTAAAGAATTTCTCTAGCCCCACCGTACAAAGAAAAAAATCCAGGACTGACTCCTGCACAGAATTCTTCTGCCACCGTGTAAAAGTCGGTGACCCGTCATGAATCACACACAGATTACATTGGTCAATGGCTGCACTCAGACGCCTCCCGCTAGTATCGACCCGGAGAGACCCCCAGTCATAGTGGTGGGCGTTAAAGTCGCCACACACTATGAGAGGGGAGGGGAACTGCTCCAACCAAACTCTCCACTCATTGGTAGTACATGAGCTTGTTGCATGAACAACGACAACCGTCACCCACTTTGCCAGCATATTAATCTTAACAGCACATGCATTCAAACCTGAGAGCACAACGCCTAACGGAAACAGGATGTACGGGACTGTCCACTTAATAAAAATTCCCACCCCCTTCCCTCCTGGAATAAAATCGCACTGGAGAGCTGCTGCACCCTCATAGGAAATCATATTAGATTCCTGCATACCTAACACGTCAACACGTTGCAACAATTCTTCAATTTCGTGTGTTTTATTTGCTACACTCCTGGCATTCCAGGAGGCGATCGAAAAAGCAACAGATTTCAAAGTGGACGAACCTAACCTAACCTCACCACTCTACCCTACTCCCACCTCTCCCTCCTCTCATGCACTACATCCTATTAATACACCACCAAGCTGTACATCAGATTCGTTTCTAACCGTTACTATACTGGCAACACCTACATCAACACCTTCAATTTCAAACACCATAGGGCCCCCTTCATCATTAAACACAACTTCATGAACATCAGCTGAACATTGCATAGAGTCATCAACAGACACTGTGCTAACATTTAGACCTCGATCCGCACTGTCAACATCGCAATTGTCATCAGCACGGGAGTTTCGTATGACGCTGACAGCAGAACTCGACTGCTGCACACCACTCACCTTACTTTGGTCTTGTATGTCATTCGATGTTTGAGAACGATTGCCACGATTGCCACGCTTTTTTTTCCTAGCAGGAGGCGAATCATTCCCTCCTCTACTCGCCTGACCTTGCGGACACAACGGAATTCCTGGCGTCAACTCACTCACTTCCATCTTGGTGGGGCTCGGCGCTAAGGAAATTGGCCCCGGCGACAGGATTTTTCCCTGCTGGCCGCTGACTCTACACTGGGGACCAGAAGAAGACGATGCACTGGACCCTAGTGGTTGTACACCGATACTGGAGCTACACTGAACCTCATCCACATTACTATTCTTTGGCAAAACACCCACTTCACTGGCTGGAACAGCGCACGACCTAGCATCTTTAACAGCAACTTCAATAGCAACTTCTGCCTGACTATCTCGCAGGTGACTACATGGGCGACTTGGATCATAGTAGGCAGCGCACACGTGACAATAGAGGCTCGTGCACACACGGCGGAAGTGCCCGACTTTCGAGCATCTTAGGCACTGTGGTGGGCGGTCTGCGACAACCAGCAACGATGGCATCCCCTTCACCACGCAAATGTTCGGCACACTTTCAATTGTCTTGAATGGCTTCAGGCGAAATGTAACAAGACGAACCGCCGTGTCACATACTTCCTCTCCCCTTATTACGAGGCGCTCGAAGGAGTGGGTTTCTAGTGTCCCGAAGTCCTGAAATGCTGTTGCAACATCTGCTGGCTTGACACTGTGTGGGAGCCAGTGCAGTCGTGCATGAACCGGCTGGTCGTGTAGGTCGTAGATGTCTACGGGATACCCATTTATCACAAGTTTTGCACCAAACAATTTGCGTTTCGCAGCTGGGGATGCAAGAGTCACTTCAAATGCGTTACCCGTTCGCAGAAGGCCAACAGCTTCCACTTCACCCTTACCTACAACCTCTTCAACGTAAAGGTACATTTGTGTCACAGAATACATGCCTCCCCGTTCACCACACAACAGAATCAGCGATTTTGTCATATCAGCAGACAGCAGACCGCCCCCATACTGTTTCTTTAACGTCATTATCCTGCGGTCATTATTACGTTCAGTCACCACTCGTTCAACATCTGGAGCAGATGGTTTCTTCTCCCTCACGGCCGCTGAAAACAGTTTCTCTACGACATGAATCACTTCTTTGCGCTCATCTGCATGACGGCCATCTTGTTTCCTGCTGTCAACAACGACACTTGAAATTGGACGCACACCATACTTTTTCACCGCTTCTCTAGTTAATCCCCTCCTGTCTGCCTCCACAATCACCTCTTCAAAGACAACATCGTCCACGATGCCGGTATTTATGTCCGAGGATGTCAACACTTTAGCTATACATAGAGCTCTCACAAGTTCGTCCACATCGTCCGCCATGTTGACAATACTTTGAAAAGTTTCAAAGTTGGTTGAGTAACAATCACTGCATGCACGATCGTTGTTGGGTTTATGGCACTTGGTATCAGAACGGAGAAACTGGCAATTGAGCGTCCTCCATTGAAAAAAGACATTTACTTCCATAACAAAACAAATCAGCAGGGGTTCAAAGAGTGGGAGTATGGATGGGGATATTCACACCACACAATAGGGGATTCCGGGGCAGGGGGGGCCAGGGGTTGCGGGACGGGAAAAGGATTACCAGGAGGGGGAGCATGGGGGAAATCGGACCATACAATGGGAGAATGTGGTAGGCCGCAGGGGAGTTCGGAGTTCGGAGGCTGGGGGCAGTAGGCGACCTTTTCATTCCATACTGCCCACTACAGTATTTCTCTCAGGTATGTGGGAACCGGCTAGACCGGCGTATGTTACGCCGGGGGTACAGCTAGTTAAAAATAATTTCCTCGGCTCGACTGTTTAGTATAGAGCATTCCCTTGGCGAAGTTCAGACAGCTTGGAACTAGAAGCGGCGACCGCCATTGTCTTTCTGACTATTTTCGATATCAACAAGGTACTCTGCTGCCAAAAACATAGAATCGAGTATTTGCTTTCATTTTTTCAAAATAGTGTCAATCTTCGTTTAATTTGCTTCGACTTTAAGATGTAAATTTATCTGAGATGTAAATTTATCTGAACTAAAGAAGAAAGGTAATATGAAACATAACGAAAGCAAACTGAGAGAAAAAGAAAGCACAGTAAAAGAACGAAACCAGTTTAAAAGAAGAAGAAAAAACCCGTACTCTACCTTCATCACAATCGTTGCAAACCCCATGAATTCGGCTCGTTCCTGTCTCCTTAAAGAAATAGAATGATGGATCTGCCCCAACTCCCCACCCCCATGTATTTTACGTGTGGGTCGGGGTACGTCATCGTTAAAATTAGGGTAAATATTATGTGTTGGTATTCTTGCTTTGTTTGGTTAAAAACGAACGCAGAAAAATCATTGTTAAAAATGCATTTAATCAAATGTATCTATCTACACATATTTTTTCAGGATGCAAGTGATACACAACCAAGATGCATCTGTCTATTCAATCTGTTTTCTTGGCAGTGTGCCTTTGGCTACTGTTAGCCAATCTGTCCGAGACCAAAGCCCCTACCCGAGCCTACCAAGTTAAAAACTTCGTGTGCAAGAATGATAGACCACCTAAAGGCTACGAAGGAGGCAGAACATTCGAAAACAGACAAGGTCTCTTACCGAAAGGAAGAGTTTATAAGGAATGGGACATTTATGAACGCAAACCTGACCGAGGAAAAGAACGAATTGTTACTACCGGAAGTGGCGGGAAAAAGTGTATTGGTTACTACACCAAGGACCACTATAAATCTTTTGAACAAATGTAAATTTGTGTAAAGAAAATTGTATGATTACGTATGTATTGCTAATTAAAATATCAATTTCAAGATTTAACTTTTGGAGGAAAAAAAAGTCACTTTTTTTAAAAATAGCTTCATGTACCTTTAATTGGCTTTAAATAGCGTCATGTACCTTTTTATGACTTCAGGCTTGTTTCAGGTTTCTTGACATTCGGTGGTTTCAGGGACATGAATGCACAGGGGTAAGATTGGGTAAGAAAGGGGGCGTTTGCCCCTGCTCTCATGACAAAGTGCCCTTTTTCTGAAAGAAAAATGGCCGATATTTGCTGGAGCGATGGATTAAAAGGGCCAAAAAGGAGGACAATAACGGCTAAAAACGATCCAAAAAAGGTCCAGAAAGGGGCAGTAGAGGTTAAAAGCCACCAAAAGGGGGCAATGAGGAGTAATAAGAGGTGAAAAAAAAAACACACCACCAAAAAACCGGAAGCAGTCCCTGCTCTCTCGGGGGGGGAGGGGGGGGGGGGGGCGGCGCACGCCCCTGTGTGATGTAAACTTGGTTGACATAATTATTTAAAGCATGCCTGGCTAAAGAAATTCTGCAGCAGCCAAATTTGATTCGCACTTTTCAAGAATTATTTATCATACTCTTATCACCATAAATAGTTACGACCAGTCGTTTTACGTTTGGTGACGTGGCGTCGCGACCACAGGGGTTTGTCGCGTCCCTCTCGCGTCACGTATGGCTACACTTTATTCATATTAGTAAAGGCGGTAGCCTTTACTGTAAGGTTTGACCTCGGTCTCCCTATGTTACAGCCGAAATTACGATGCTTAATTTCTCCGCTGCCTTTTAATATTTTCCACTCAAATGTAGTATATAAGCTTTGTTGGACTTGGTGAATATGTGTAACAACTTTTATTAATTTCCGATTTGTCACTTCGGAGATCTGGACTTCGTGAATTTCATTTTTGGAATCGTGAGTTTCATTTTTGGCGTGGACTTCTTCTTTGGATACGTTTATACAATGGTCTCTACAGACTAAACCATTTGTCCTAGAAAGCTGGTTCTTAGATCATTTGAAAGATCTACTTCCGGAGATGTGCCCTTTATAGAAATAGAAATTTCGATTGGTCGTCCCGTTCCGGAGTTACGGGGACGATCCGTTCCGGAACGATCCGTTTTATTGTTATGCATTGTTTTAAACATTGTTTTTATGCAACAATGCCAATGAGCAAACACCAGACGGTAAGCGTGCAAATGTTAACAATGATGGTGAGCCAACAATTTACCCCGCGTGAAGCGGAAGCCTTATCCTTGTTACGAATCGATTTATACAGGGTGTATCACGAAACTCGTTAACAGTGCCATAACTCGAGAAGTAATTAACTGAGCAAAAAACGGCTT
>JAHWFP010073608.1:0-20010 GCA_023313725.1 Lithobius niger | reverse complement strand
CGCCGTAGAAAGTAGTGATATCAGAGCCAAAATGGCTGCCACCAAGTTTGTGGTTCGTACTGTGATCACTCAAGCTTAACTGACAATCACTGAGGTGTCAATTAGGATTGAGTGATCCCGGTTGGGATGGAAAACTTGGTGGCAGTCATTTTGGCTCTGATATCACTACTTTCTACGGCAAAAACTTGATGGGTCCCTTTACCCTTGTAGGGTTTTTGTATGATATCACCCCTTTTGGTTGTTTTATGGCTTAGCTTTATGTTAGTACTAGCAGTCCTACCCGGCTTCGCCCGGGGTTTTGTTTTGCCCGTGGTTGTTTCCCAGTTTTCGCCCACTATTGCCTAAACGTACACTCTGATGGGCAGTTATTCTTCCTGTATTACTATCCCTTTGATCCATTCGCTCCCTCCCATCTGTCCTGCTTTTTTTCTCCCATCATCTCCCTCCCTTCTCCGTTCCCTTCCTATACAGCTGCCCGTCCATCTACTTCCCTACCTCCCCTTTGCTACACGTAGTTGAATTAAATACTGCTTCTTCCTCTCCCCTTTCCTACCCCCGTTTACGAGATGTGGCGCAACAAAATTGCTATGGGCTCTATTTAAAACAACGCCACTGTGCATCCGTACAGTGTGAAAAATAATAGTGCATGACGTCATTTAATGGTAACAGACACATTTCTCACTTCCCCCCACCACCACCTTCCCAATTTTTTTTTCTAAAGAGCAGTGCTAACAGACGTACTGCCCCACACACGGCCATTTATCGTCCAGGCCCTCCTCCCCACTCCCAGTTTATCGCTTTGGCTTGAGCGATCTGTACCATGTGAAAACTAAGTTTCTTTCGTGCATGACGTCATTTAACACTTGCCGCTGAGATGACCACGTAGCGCAAATTGTTAGTCGAGGCAACAATGTGCCAATTTCAACTTCTTTTCAGGGCAACAACGTCCCAGTTTCAACTACATGCCAAAGAATTGACACACTCGCTAGTTTTCGTGCAGGTAACCACAGAGCGACAACGCCTGCTCCGTATTCCTTTTTCACCAAGTGATCGAGAATAATCAAGGGAAAGCGGACGTGGCCGCGGCGTACGTCGCCACGTTTTTTTGGCCACACAACCTGACCTTCTAGTGGGTGGGGCCCTTAATGTCCTTTATTAGGTGTGGGGGCCAGATCTTACTTGCATGTTCGAAAATGGGTCGTAACCTGATATAAAACAGCTTCTGATCATGTGACCGATTTTGTTTGCTCTAAAAACAATCCTGAGAGCAGTGGTTTGAGGAATTTAGATCAGAAGACATGTAAACACCAAGATCATTCATTGAATGTTCGGATTTCAGTACGCTTATAAGTTAAATTTATTCTGCCTAGCGGGATGCATGCACGTTTGGCATTTACGTTGATTGGAAGTTGCCAGGTTACGACCCATATGTTCTTCCACATGTTCGAGAGCCGAGAGCAGAGAGTTTAAAGTCATCTGCGAATTTAGGCATTTTAATAATGCTATTGTATGTCGATAGGTCAGAGAAAAAAAATCAAAAAAAGAAGCGGTTCAACACTGATCCCTGATCACTGATAATGCTATTGTATGTCGATAGGTCAGAGATAAAAATCAAACAAAGAAGCGGATTCAACACTGATCCCTGAGGGACACCACTAGTAACTGGCATTGTGTCAGAAAGAAATTCTCCCAAAGAAACTGCCAGCGACTTGTGATTTACATTTGTAAAGAACAACCCATATGTTCTTCTACATGTTCGAGAGCAGACTGAAGAGAATAATGGTCATCAATGGTCCTTATTGATTTATAGAGTTTAACGTCATGCACGTATAAGGTTATGCACGTACAGATGTTTTAAAATAGCATCGCGAATAATCCGCTCTAGAATCCAGCAGAAAACACAGGTTAGGGAGATTGGGCCGTAATTTATTGGTTATTTACCTATTTCGAATTTCCCTATTTAAAAATAGGACTCATTCTGGCCATTCTCTGGCATTCAGGCACAGTGCCTAATTTAAGGGACAATTTCGGGATTAGAAATAATGGTATATAAAGTTGTGGCGCAAGTGTCTTATAGAAATTAGAAGAAAATCCATCCGAGCAAATAGCTAAGCTACCTTTCAGGTTTTTTTTTGGTTTGTAAAACTTGTAGCACACTACTCCGGTCCATTCCGTCCCTCTCCGACGACTGACGGCAACGGATGGTCCAGCGCACATTTCTTCCGTCGCAAAACGTTTTAGTCGGCTCCGCTGAGCTTTTCAATTTGATCGCGCCCAAATTAGCAATGTAAATTAATAAGGACTTGTAGTGATATTAAGTAGGTAATTAAATACAAAGTCGTAGTAAATTAGATGTTAATTCTTTACGCACGGCATGATGACATTTAAGTCCAGTAGGCAACAGAAATAGGTTCGCAACTGTATTTTGTAGGAGAAAGGCGTTGTGCGCAGGCGCGTGACGGACAATGTCGGCCGTCGACTCAATATTGTAGCACACTACTCCGTTCCATTCCGTCACGTCACGTCGCAGGGCGTCAAATTTCTGTTTGGATTAAAAGCATGGAAATCGGAGAAGCCGCTTATACTGATCCGTACCGTTACGTGATGACCCGTCGGCTGACGGACGGGTTGTCGAGGCAGAATCCTTTCAGTCAAAACTTGATCGCATCGGAGAAGCGTATGCACCTTGCAACGGGCACTTTGCGGCACCTTGTGGGCAGTAGCTAAATGTAGCCCGGTGCCCTTCGGACGGCTGCCTCGGGCCAATAGCCTTAGACTAAGCATCCTCTTAATGTTGCTATAGCTGAGATTGTGTAAGCTACTAAATATTAGTATTAAAAAACGCTTAGACGTATAAAATACGGATGTAAGCCTTAAAAAACTTCAAGCCCTAAAGGAACAGATATTAGAAAAAGACATGCAAGCCATCAGCGTCGCACTTAATATGTGTAAAAGAATCTCCAGCGACCCAAAAAACAAGCTGGAGCTTCTTTTACAGGTATTAGTGCGACGCTGATGGCTTACATGTCTTTTTCTAATATCTGTTCCTTTAGGGCTTTAAGTTTTTTAAGGCTTACATCCGTATTTTATACGCTTAAGCGTTTTTTAATACTAATATCCTTTATTTTTTATTATTGTTTTAGTTTTTTTTTTTTTTTTTAGAACACTGTAATCACCTTAACATAACTGTTATAAGAGAGTCTTTTCCATGGCTGATTCGTTTTATACTGCTAAGAGTGCCTTTTGCACCCAATTTCATGTTTTTAGCTTGATCTATAAGAATTTGTTGCCCAAACCCCTGGGAGGCATCACGAGGAGGTTCTGGGGCAGGAGGGGGGGGGGGGGCACTGATGGCACTTTGGGTATTTCATTGGGGTCCATGGCTGGTTCGATTTTTACTGTTAACAAAGACTTGTGTACCAAATTTATGTTTTCTGCAAAATTTCTGCAAAAATTTGTTACTCCACTTAATGATTTCTGCCCAGTGCTCTACAATAATAATTGCTCTGCCGATGCGAATACTGCAGTAACATCAAAATCGTGTTCAAAAGGCCCTGATCGGTGTTAATACCTACATTTTGAGCTGTACAAATTGAAAATTGGTTTATTGGTTCGATCTCTAGGTGAGAGCAAAAGTTCTAACCCATATGGCTTTCCGTGTCAAGAATAATGTAGTTACATTAAAATAGCATGCAAAAGGCCCTAGGCCTTGCCCATACCTACGTTTTAAGCTATAGAACTTGAAAATCGGTTCTGTGGTTCGATCTCCAGGCGAGGACAAAGAGTCCCAACAGCAACATTAATGATTTCTGTCCAGTGCTCTGCAATAATAATTGCTCTGCCGGCGAGTATACTGCAGTCACATTAAAATCGGGTTCAAAAGGCCCTGGTCGGTGTTAATACCTACATTTTAAGCTATACAAATTGAAAATCGGTTCATTGCTTCGATCTCTAGGTGAGAGCAAAAGTTTTAGCCCATTTGGTTTTCCCGTGTCAAGAATATTGTAGTTTTGTTAAAATAGCCTGCGAAAGGCCCTAGGCCATGTCCAGACCTACGTTTTAAGCTATGGAACTTGAAAATCGGTTCAGTGGTTCGGTCTCCAGGTGAGGGCAAAGAGTCCCAACAACAACAACAACAACAAAAACAAGAACAACAACAACAAGAAATGGCCATGCTGTGGACGCCGAACGGTTTGATTGTTTTCATTAAAATTTGTAATGTGGTGAAATAGTTACGACACGACCCCAAATACCGAATTTCGTTGGTCTATGTCAATTCTGGGCGAGACCATAGGAGTTCAAAGTTTGACGTTTAACATGGAAGTTCATGCTGAGGCTTACATAAGGACCGCTACCGCGGTCCTTGATATCTGATATTGTAATATTATTATTCTGTATTAATCCTTGTATATTAGTTGAAACTGTAACCTTAAGGTTGGTACGGGTTCTGGGTTCTTCCAATGTCAATACCGCCACAGAAGGGAGGCACTGATGCTGAAGGCTCTGACGGTGGTGCCGCCAGTAGTAAGACTCAGTAACTAAGGTCTGACATAAAAGGACCTGCTCTGCCAAGAGCTACGCACTCAGGGAGCTGATCCCACTCCAGCAACACCTCTAAGACGCACGCTAGCTTAGCCAACTACTTGAGCAGTTCCCACTGAATCCAGTTTCATCCTAAAGGACATAACCCACGTGGCAACTGTGAATAAACCTACTGAAAACCAACTTCAAACGTCTATTAACCTTACTTGACTAAGCACATTAGCCGTCGCATAAGTGGTGCATTTCGGCCTTATTGGATATTTTTATCATCAAATTATAAGAAGTTTCATTGAATTTATTGGAATATCAAGAATTTATAAAGAATAAGATTTTGGTATCCAAGAAGGACTTGCCCATACTTGCCCAGACTTGTCTGAACTTGCAGTGTTCCAAGGATAAGAACTGATAATGCGGTATATTCCATCAGCATCATTTTCCTTTGTCTTACCGTGAGTATTGAATTATGAGTTTACTTTTAAGAAGATTTAGCAATGACTTAATTTATTATTGCTCAAGAAGTGGAATTTTAGAAATTTGACTGTGCTTTAAGAAGATTTTCAAGTAGTATTAGCCTACGCTACCATTGAATTTCAAGTGACTTTTAGTGGTGAATTTGCACTCAAGCTTGTGTGAATATAATAATTCAAGAATTGAGTTAATATTAACATCAAGTAATAATATGGAAAGATCAACTAGAGCTAACCCACAGTTAGTACCTACGGTATTTGATCTTAACACCATTGGTAGATCAAGAAGGGTTAGTGGAAGAAGCTTATCTCTGGACGATTTGAATTTAACTATGCCAACTGTGTCTTTTCCAAGTACGACTACACCAACTAATACACCTTCAGTAGTTTCTCCAATATCCAGCGTGAATAGCCCCACACTTCGAACTAGTCTACCTGCAAGTCCAACCTTGCCTATTTCCAGTACTACTTCACCTTCACAAGCTTTAAGCATTTCAACAAGGCAGCATGAATAACGCATTTATTCCAAACTACACCAAGATTTCGTTTGCCACCTGCTTTTCAACCTATTGCTTCAACTGCAGCTCCGGTTCCAATAACTCTGACATGGACGGACGTGTCCGGACAGGTTCATACTGAATCCTTCTTAACAAATAAGACGAATCTTCAAGCTTTTAGGAACCCCTCGAATGTTGCAACAACAGTAACATGTCTTGGTGCAAGACCAAAAACAATTCAAGCCCCTCCAGTGTTTTCAAAATTTAAGAAGCCTCAACCTCAAGTTTCAGCAAGTGATCCATTACTTCTGGATTTGTGTAAAAAACTTTGATTCATTAGTTAATTTTCTACAGAGTGGTGTTCAGCCTATGACTTCTAGTGCACAAGTAGTTACTAGTGTGACACCAGTTAGTCTGTATACTTCTACTACAACTAATGTTTTGAATACTCCTGTGATGACAACTAGCAGTAATCCAGTGAACACTGGTATTTCTTCAAAACCTAGTATTTCAAGTTCGAAAAATCAATTTTTAATCCCCATGCCAAAATTGGAAGCCTTAAAAATAGAAGAATTTAACGGTTTTAATGATAACATTTTTTTCATCTGCTTTTTTAAAAAAAATTAGAATGAATTCTAAAAGTTAGAGAATTTGACGAAATTAAGTTTGTACATAAAACAGTACTATCTTGGCTTACTGGTGAAGCTGTGGATTGGTTTTTAGAAAATAAACCTTTTTCAGGTTGGGAAAATTTTAAGAAAATGTTTTTGGCTAGATTTCAGGAGCGTTTTCATGGTTATAATTTACTTTCAAAAGTTCGAAATTTACAAATGCAAGAGAATGAAAGTTTTATGAAACATTTTACGAAATGTACTAAAATTGTGGCCAATACAGGTGTGAAAATTGATGAGGATGAACAAATAGAAGCGATATTGGAAACATTAAATAGTACGTATCAACACCAAATGATGTCAAGAGATTATAAATCTTTAATTGACTTTAAAATGTCAGGAATTTTCTTAGAAAATATGAATCAGAGTATTCAATCTAGAAATTTTCAATTCAATCAAGATGATGATACCAAGAAAAATAACGGTAAGTTTCGTGGGAATAATAATAATAAGAGTAGTAGTTTTCAACCAAAATTTGATCTAAAGTATATCTGTCATGTGTGTGGTGTTAAAGGTTGGACGTCAAAATTTTGCCCTAACAGGACAAATCATGAACAAGTAAGTGGCACAACAGGTAATAATAGTACTAGAAATGGAAGTTCATTTTATAATAGTAAGATAAAGATAAGATAAAGATAAAGAAGAAGACGGCGTCAAGCAAAGCTCAAAGACACCCCCCCTCCCCCCCCGAAAGGAACCCAAAGGGATTAGCCCCTCCACGCATCAAGGCGTGCCTTAAAGCAAGACAGGTTGGGGGCAGAAACAACAGAGACAGACAGAGAATTCCATGGGTTGACCACCCGCTCACAGAAAAAGCGTTGTCTAATATTGAGCCAGGAAAATTTTCCCCTCAATTTGAAATGATGTCCACGTGTACTGTTAGGTCTAAGAAGAAAAAAATTGGAATAATCAATATTGAGAAGAGGGGGGGGGGGGATTGAGGCTTAATGGCGCGTCGACAGCTTGGTCATTAGCGCCAACCTCAGTCACAGTGCAGTGGTCCGGGTTGCCACTGCACCACACATTACAGAGATATTATTCAAACCCCTAATCTAAATCTTGTCATACATCTGTACCTCCTGCAAAAATTGAAAAACACCGGACAGGAGGACAGACTTATCGCCCAATTGACGCACAATGTCATGCGGAAGATGGTAACGACGACGAAAACCATCAAGATGGCAACAATCAACAAGGAAGTGCCGGACCGTAAGTGGCCGCCGACACCAATAACATTCAGGAGGGTCAACCCCCCGCAAAAGGAAACAGTGAGTAAGTCGAGTGTGACCAATACGCAAACGGGCCAACACCACCTCCTCACGGCGACTGCGGCGACACGCCGAGTGCCATTCCTCAACGGTGCCTTTAATAGCTCGTAATTTATTGCCGTCCTGTCCATCCCACGAGGCTTGCCAAAAAGCATGTAACCTCAGACGCAGAGTTGGAAAAGCGTCCGAGGGAACAGGCCTGAGATCCCTACCGAGAGGGCCAGAAAGGGCCCCTCTTGCTGCAGAATCCGCTTGCTCATTTCCACTTATCCCAACATGGCCCGGGATCCAGCAGAAAAGCACGGTTTTCCGCTGGCCAGGCAAGCGGTAAAGCAAAGCTTGGACACGTTGTGTCAAGGGGTTCCGAGGATTGTAATTCGCCAAGGACTCCAGGGCACTCATGGAATCGCTAAAGATAATGAAATGCGTGCCCTGAAGGCCAAGGATCCATTCCACCGCCAAACCGAGAGCCAAAAGCTCTGCAGAAAACACAGAATAGCCTGATGGAAGGCGATGGGCAACCGTCACTCCCTTACAAACACAAGCACAAGCCACGCCAGCGTCCGACTTCGACCCATCAGTAAACAGCCGCTGATAACCGGCGTACTGAGAACACAGCCGCCGGAACTCCTGTAAGTACCGTGCAGGTAGAGTGGAACCCTTCGGGAGGGACGCCAGAGCGAAAATGAAAATGCCACTTGGGACAAGCCAAGGGGCTACTGGCATCCCCCCAAGCCTCAAGACGCTGGGCATTTCAAAGGCGATCTCCTGACAGGACTGCTGGAGCCTATCGCGGAAATCACCCTTACCCACCCTGCGTCTACCGACTCGCAAGTCTGGCCCAAACACCATGGACCAAGCAGGACTGGATTCCACAGCACGTAAACGCACAGCATACTGAATGGCCAGCTTTCGCCGACGAATGGCTAAAGGTGGCTCCGAGGCCTCAGCATAGAGGCTGACCACTGGAGAAGTTCGAAATGCCCCAGTCGCCACACCCAGGCCACTGTGATGCACAGTGTCCAACATCTGGAGAGTCGAGTCACTAGCCGAACCATACACCATGCACGCATAATCAAGTTTGCTGCGGACAAGGGCTCTGTAGAGGCGCAACATGACAGCGCGATCGGCACCCCATGAAGTGCCCGACAGAACCCGCAAGATGTTAAGTGCCCGCAAAGACTTGTCTTTAAGTTGGCACAAGTGTGGAAGCCAAGATAACCTGGAATCGAACACCAGACCCAGGAAACGTGCCTGTGGGACAACAGGAATCTGCGCCTGCCCCAAGTACAGGCAAGGATCTGGGTGCAGCGTTCGTTGGCGGCAAAAGTGAATGCACACAGTCTTGTCCGGAGAAAACCGGAAACCATTACTGACCGCCCAGGTCTGGACTTTGTTAATCGCCAGCTGTAGCTGCCGCTCGCAGGTCTGCATGCGAGCTGCTCGAAAGCGCAGGCCGAAGTCATCGACAAACAATGACTGGGGAACAGCAGTTTGCTGAGCAATGGGGTTGATCCCAATAGCAAACACGATGACACTAAGAACACCTCCTTGAGGCACACCATTCTCCAAGACAAACGGGCGGGAAAGAGCCGCCCCGACACGAACACGAAAAGAACGGCCTGAGAGGTAAGCGGAAAGCAACAGTGGCATCCGTCCCCTCAAGCCACAGTTATAGAGATTACGGAGAATCCCATAACGCCAGGTCGTATCATAAGCCTTCTCCAAGTCAAAGAAAACCTGAACCAGATGTTGACGCAGGCGAAAAGCCTCCCTCACATCCGATTCAAGGGCAACCAGATGATCGATGGTTGACCGAAAACGTCGAAAGCCACACTGGGACGCAGATAAGAATCCGCGTGATTCCAGCACCCAGACCAACCTCTCACTGACCATCCGTTCCATAAGTTTACAGACACAGCTAGTCAGAGCGATTGGGCGATAACTGGAAGGAGCAGTAGGGTCTTTGCCCGGTTTCACAATCGGGATGACCACTGCTGTCCTCCACGCTGCCGGAACAGAGCCTTCTGCCCACACACGGTTGAACATCTCCAGCAAGAACTGCTGGGAGGCAAGAGGCAGATGTTTCAACAGCTGATAGTGAACATTATCAGGCCCTGGGGCGGAGTCATGCGACTTGGACAAAGCGGAAACATATTCCTGCCTGGTGAACGGTAAATTGTACTCCTCTAGCCCGTCGGAGCGAAAGTCTAGAGGGTGAGCCTCTTCCCTACGCTTTACTCTGAGGAAACCAGGATCATAATGGTTATCACTCGAAACCTGCGCAAACGCAGACGCAAGACAGTCGGCGATATCCGGCACAGAAGAGATCACGGTATTCGCCACCTTCAGTTGTGAAACCGGGGAAAGCACGGTCTTCCCCGAGATATGGCGCACCTCCGCCACACCTGCTGAGAAGGCGTGGAGCGCGTGATCGACGAAACATAAACTGCCCACGAAGCACGTCTAGCCTCACGGATGACAAACCTGGCATGGGCACGACAGCGCTTAAAGGCTACAAAGTTGTCAGCAGTTGGGCTGACTGTAAACGCACGCAACGCTCGCCGGCGTGCCTGAATGGCCTGCCTGCAAGCAGGTGTCCACCACGGAACAGGAACCCGCCGCGGCTGAGTGGACGTACGCGGGATAGTAGCATGAGCAGCAGCAAGGACCACGTTAGCAAAATGAGTGGAAAGTTCATCCACATCAGAAAAGTCCTCAACCGCACGCTGAAATACAGCAGCCTCAGCAAAAGCTGACCATTCAGCACGTTTAAGCGCCCACCGGGCTGGCCTGGAAGCCACAGAACCCCCTTGTGTTGTGGACAACACAATGGGGAGGTGATCGCTTCCATGCAGATCGGCAGTGACACCCCAAGTGAAGTGAACTGGGATGGCCAGCGAGCAAAAGGCTAAGTCCACCGCTGACCAATTGCCCGTGGCCAGGTTACAGTGTGTCATGGCTCCATCGTTCAGGATGCAAACAGACCCCCTCTGCATCCACTCCTCAAGGATCCTCCCTTTGTTGTCTGTATGAGGTCCCCCCCACTGGACATGGTGGCTGTTAAAGTCGCCCAGCAACAGAAAAGGGGCAGGAAGCTGGCAGACCAGGTCCTCCAGGTCACCAACCCCAAAGACCTCATCCGGTGGCAAATAAAGCGAACAGACAGTAATATCCAAATGGAAAGAAACACGAACTGCTACCGCCTGAAGCCTAGTGTGCAGAGGCACACTGGCATGCGGCTGAGAGTGTTGAACCAGCACTGCAACACCACCATGTGCACGTGGCACAGGGTCAGCATCCAGACGGTAGACAGAATAACCTCGAACAACCGGATTATCTGACGCCTTAAAGCAGGTTTCCTGTAGACAGCAGCACAGAGGTCGCCAATGCGACAAAAGCAGCCGCAGCTCTTCGGCATGGGTCCGATAACTTTGGCAGTTCCACTGAACGATCGCATGCGCAGGCATTAGGGCGGGCTGAAGACTGAATCATTCTCCTCAACTCCTCCTCTGGGCGATCCGAAAACATCCGAATCCTCACCCGAATCAAAAGATGGAGTGAGGTTCAGAACGAAGATGTCCTCGGAAGGAGGAAAAAGTTCTGGAGAATTGGAACAGGAAATCTCTCCCTGTTCCATGGGCAAAGAAGTATCAAGATGTTGAGGGGACACAACGGACCCCTCAGCAAGCTGGCCGTTCAACGACAGTTTCACTTTCTCTCCTGGTGGCGACGTCCCCACGGGTGGTGATGAGGCCTTACCAGCAGGAGCCTTTTTCTTCAACTTTTTCTGTGGTTCACTCCGGGCAGGCAGAGGCTTAGCTGAAGCCCCATCCTGCTTGGGAACAGTTACAGCAGCAGGAACAGCAGCAGGAGCAGAAGCATTTGCAGGCTGGGCAGATGTCGACGGCAAGGCAGCAACCGGGTCCGAAGGACCCAAAAGACCCTGCAGAGATGGATGTTGCTGGGTCAACAAAGTAATAAGCTTGCCCACCGTCATCGTCAAAGACCTGAGCTCAGAACGTAAATCTGCCAAATCAGCAGACTCACTAACTGGGCCAGGCGTTGGCGCACTGCACACCTGCGCAAAAGAACGAGTCATTGCCGGTGTCGGTAGCCTGGCTTTCTTTCGGGCCTCCGAGTAGGAAAGCCCGTCCTTCACCTTTAGTTCCTGCACTCGACGTTCCTCAACATAAACACGACAGTCGCGTGAAGAGGCTTGGTGCTGACCACCGCAGTTGACGCACTGCTTCGGGCCAGCACAGTCAGCGCCTTCATGGGCTGCCTGAGCACAGGAAACACAGGTAGGCCTACCTTTACACGAGCCGCTGGTATGGCCGAAACGTTGACAGCGGAAACACCGCATCGGATTCGGAACGTAACTCCTGACCTTCAAGCGCAGGTAACCGGCAGTAATGTGCTGCGGTGCAACTGGCGTATCAAAGGTCAGGAAAAGGTGTCAGTTGGCTGGGCACCATTCTCGCCTTTCCGTGTCAAACGCCTCACAGCCGTAACACCCTGTGACTTGAGTTCGTCCAGGATGGCATCATCACCGAGACCCCTCAAATCAAAGCATGTCACGACCCCCTTGCTGCTGTTCAAAGTACGATGCGGCTCGACATGCACTGGGCATGACCCCAGCGCACTCGCTTTTAAAAGCCTCTTCGCCTGACCATCGTCTGCAATTTCTACAAGGTATCCCCCAGCACGGAGCCGAGAGACACTCTTCGGATCCGAACCACAGATCCCTTTCAGCGCTTTGTGGACAGCGAACGGACCGAGTTGTGTAACATCTCGGCCCTCGCCTGTCACCACCAGGAACTTCGGGACTTGGTCCCGACCCTTACGAAAGTCTGGTAACTGGGCACCAGGCCCAACCATCTCGGGTTCCCTCCTCTGGCGCTTGCTAGTGCGGCGAGGAGGGGAAGAATTTTTTGGGGAGGGGGGAGAAGTAGTTGCCATGTACAGCAAAATAAGTCGCGGCGGTGCGCCCCCCAGAAAAGAAAAACCCCGCGCGGCACTCGGGTGATGCAGGGCCGGAAGCCGCATATCCAGGGCCCTGCACCAGGAAGCTAACACCGCCGTCTATCTCGGTGAGGTGGCAGCCTAAGCATGCCGAGAGGCGAGGCCACCAAGGAAGCCGTACACACCACCCCCCTCGATAACCCAAACAGTTCGGGTCCGTGATGCAGATGGATACAGCACAAGCCGCCTCCCCACAACGACAGAACCCGAAAAGTCATAGCCGATTGACCTTAGGCCGGCTCGCCCAGGCCACCCGTCCTCCGGAATAAGGAGCCAAAGCCCGAAAGCCAGGATCTCCGCGTCCACGGATTACTAGGTTGCAGCACACGGCCAACATGCTGGGGGATGAGGATGAAAAGCCCAGTGGCCAGAATGGGCAAATCGGAATCAAACCCAAAAGGGGATTCAAACCGCCAAACATCCTCTAAGCAGCCACCCCGGGCCCGGTTTGTCTGGATGTCCCTTCACCTCTTTCGGACTAGTGCTTGCGACGGGTGTTAAACTTGCCCGCCATACACACCGTAGGCGCACTCGCAAACCGTAGTGTTGAGGTTGCTAGTGTTCAAGACGGACAAAAAAACCTCCGCCACGCAGACCCTTGGCACACTAGCAAACCGTGATCTTGGGTTCCCTTTTAGTCGCCTCCTACGACACGCAGGGGTACGGTGGGCTTATTCTACCCCCAGCCCACAGGGGGCAATATTGAGAAGACCATGAAGAAGCTGGTAGGTGAGAAAAGCGTCTCCTCTATCAAATCTTTCTTGTATAGAAGGCAGATGGAGGCGCTGAAGTCGATCGGAGTAAGTGAGTCTACAAACAGCTGGACACCATTTGGTGAGTCTACGCTGGCACTTTTCAAGTTTGTCAAGGTGAGAGGAATAGCAAGGGCGGCAAACTTGTGAACAGTAGTCAAGGATAGGGCGTGTGAAAGTTTTAAAAAGCATGGCAAAGAGGTAGGAATCGAGGCATGCGAATTTTTTAAAGACATAGTGAGCTTTGCGGAAGGCTTTGCGAGTGACACTGTCTATATGTTTATCAAATTTAAGTTTATCGTCAACAATAACACCAAGATATCGGTGATAGGTAACTTGCTCTAGCTGCTGACCAGAGCGATAATATTTGTTAGGGTTGTTGTTATAGCCGAAGTGGAGAACTTTGCACTTCCCAGGATTCAAAGAAAGTTGGTTAAGTTTAGCCCAGTTATACACAAAGTTGAGACTGAGTTGAAGAAAGTGATCATTGGCATGTCAAAGCAGCTTGAAGTCATCTGCACAGCTTATGTTCCAAACTTGCAGTTTGGCAGACAGGTCAGACATGAAAATATTAAAGAGAAGTGGTCTGAGAACCGACCCTTGAGGAACTTCGGAGGTGACAGAGAGCCAAGGTGCGAAAGCTCCTCTAAGTTGTACACGTTGTTTCCTTGAAGATAAGTATGACTGTATCCAGGAAACAGTTGAATTCCTAAACCCAAAGGCAAGCAGCTGACTGATGAGGATGCTGTGATCGATAGTTAAAGGCTTTGCTGAAATCTAAGAAAATAATGTCGCATGGGATACCCCTATCGACAAGACTAGAGACTTGATCGTAGGTACAAAGTAAATTTGTGAGGCATGAGCGCCCAGAATTAAAGCCATGTTGAGAAGAATGAAGAATTTGAAGCTTAAGGCATTCATCAGTCATAGTCCTGTGAACAAAACCCTCCAGGATTTTTGAGGCAATAAATAGGAAGAAGGCTTGTTGGGCGGTAATTATTGACAATATGTTAACCTTCTTTTGGTATTGGAGTTACATTAGCCATCTTCCACTCAGAAGGGAAACAGCACGTGTTAATAGAAGTAGAGAAGATATGAAAAAAAGGTTCAGCTAAGGAGTCAGCACAGTTCTTAAGAAAAAATGTGGGAAACTCATCAGGTCCAGAAGAAGTATCTACCTTAATTTTACTGAAAGAATCAGCAACGTCTTGTTTAGAGAAGTGAGAAGTGCCAACAGTAGGCTGAATACGAGCGTGGGGTCTAGACGAAAGGAAGGAAGCGGCAAAGTGATTGTTGAGTTTTTCAGCAATAGCACTGTCCTCAGTAATGGTTTTGCCATCGTCACACCTAAGACAGGTGACAGGCTGTGTTTTCTTGTCCCTATTAAGATAAGAATAAATAATTTTTGGTTTATTTTTAGCCTTAAGAATAATATTCCTTTCATAGGAAAATTTTGCCTGTCTGATTCCGGTAACGGAATCATTCCTTGCCTTCTTGTAATGGGCGAAGTTAGCTGGGTTAGGGTTAGTAGTGAACAGATGATATGTTCTTTTCTTTTTGTTGATGAGAGACCTGATTTCAGGGCTAGACCAGAGGAGGCAAGCAGAAGCTGGAGTGGTAGAGACTGGGAAAAAATTTTGAATAATGTCTCGCAAAAAACTATTAAGAATATCAAGCTGATAATTAACGTCCAGCCCGGAAAGCTCCTCAGACCAGTCGATAGATGAGATGATATCATTGATAAGAACATAGTCAGCAATTTTAAAATTTTGCCTTGTAATCTTACTAGTTTTAGCAGAAAATGTAATGTCAATAGAAAAAGTGAGGATATCATGATCACCATTACCTAAGGGTGCAGAATGCTTAATAGGTGTGATAGAAGGATCGCTCGAAGTAATAAGCAGATCTAAGAGACTGGAGTTTTGCCCAATACGATGTCTTGTGGGAAAAATGACAGACTGCATAAGGCAGTTGTCTTGCAAAAAAAGTAGAAAAATAGAAGAGGAGCTATTCTCGGTTCTGGATGAAGACCCCAAATGGATCCCAGTGAATGGTTGGGAAATTGAAATCTCCCATGATAAGCACAGAATTTCTACCAGTCGTGGCACTAGAGTTCAACAAGAAGTCATAAAAAGAGTCCAAGTGAACAGGAAGAGAGCTGCTTGGAACGCGGTAGTAGCAACCGATCTCAAGCTTTTTGGTCTGCGAAAGATGAATGGTGCACCACAGTGCCTCCCAGTGACCAGTAAGGTCACCTTCTGAATTGGCGACAGTGGCAGAAAGGCTAGACTTGATGAAGAAAGCAGCTCCCCGATGACCACCGCAGAGCCGATCAGCTCAAAAAAGATTGTAGCCAAGAAGGTTGTATGTACTGGATGGGATGGACGAAGAAAAGTGTGTTTCAGTGATGCCGATGACGTCGGGAGGGTTTAAAGAAACGATAGCACAAAGTTCATTAATTTTGTTGGAGAGACCCATTGCAATGAAGTAAAGGCATTTAAGAGAGAAGAGAGTACAAGTCTGGATTGAATGCTTGGAATCGTGGAAACGGACGTGGTAATTTTAATAACTGCGGTCGTGGTGATTACAGTAACAGTACTAACTCTGCAGAAAGTAAATTTTGCACTAAATGTAAAAATAACACTCATGATACTGAAACTTGTCGTGTAAATGCATCCGTTGGCATGCCTTCGCGGCATATTGCTGCAGCACAAATTCAAGATGATGAGTTAGATGTTAACAGCATGACTTTCCATCCAAAAAACCAATAATCCAACCAGTGTTAGCCAGTAACGCTGGTGCGGATAATATTTGTGAGAAAATACCTAACGTAATTTTTAAAACTGAGCATGTTATTCCAACGCCAGCGCCATGTGCTTATTTTTACTTAAATTTGGGAAGGAAAATGAAGACACGATTTTGGACAGTGGCAGCACGTTCTCTTATATTTATTGAAGACGGGTTGTGAATTTAGACCAAAGCCTTGCCGTGTTCGTGTTGCAGATACTCGTTATGTAGAATATCCAGGTTTTTTCATGGCATCGTTTAAAATTGCTACACGCAAGCACACTTTTCCTTTAATTCTTATGTTCTTAGTGTAGATTTCCAGCAAGCTTCAGGTCTTCAGCCAAATTATACTTGGTTTGGGCAAGATCAACCTAACAATATTTATAAACTCAATCGTAATCCAGGAATTGATGATTTTTACTCAAATTTTGGCAACTTCAACTGAACCAGACGAATTTTGCGCAACTGAGCAGGAAATTTACAAAATTAACAAAGTGACAAAATTAATGAAAGTGATGTACTAACAGAAGAAGAAAAGGAGCAATCATTCCAAATTTTAATTAAATTTCGTAATGATTTTAGTAATAAACTTGGTTATAATAGCCCAATTTTTGATATTGACGTTGGAGATCATCCTCCCATAGCCTTGAAGCCATATCCATCTCGAAATTTAAGGAATTGCAAATGCGTGTACATATTGAAAGACTGATACAACTTGAGGTCATCGTCCCCAGTTCCTCTAGTTGGTGTTCGCTTTCATATTTGACGCCAAAAAAGGATGGTATGTCCAGATTCGTTATAGCATACAATGAATTGAACAAAGTTATTAAGCCAATGAATTTTCCAATACCTACTATTGATGATTTGGTATAAAGATGCCCTATATCAAAATTTATTAGTTCGATAGATTTAATAGAAGCATACTGGCACGTGGAGATGACCGCACGTGCGTCCGAGGTGTCATCCTTTTGCACCCCTTTTGGTATGTATTCACATCGGCGCTTAATGTTTTGGATCCGGACTGACCCAGCCTTTTTCTGTGTTGCCATAACTGAAATGCTGCGTCCTCTACACTATTTAAACGTTAGAAATTTCTTTGATGACGTGTCAATTTTATCTCAAGAATTTAAGATTCATTTAATGGTAATTAAAGATACATTAACGAATTTAGATCATGAAGGTTTCAAAATTAATATTGGAAGGACTGACTTTTGTAAAACAGAGACAACGCTACTTGGCTATAGATTGTCTAGTACGAGTGTTCTTCCTAACCCAAGTAAAAGAGAAATTTTAGAGAATTGGCCACGTCCTAAAAGCATCCAGGAGTTGCTAAAATACATAGGCCTATCTGGATGGTTTCGAAGATTCGCGGCTGGTTACTCATAGATTGTAGCGCCTCTTAATAAGGTGCTAAGAGGTAAGCAACCCAAGTTCTACTGGGATAAAGCTCAAGAGGATGCTTATCAAAAGATCAAAACAATGCTTATAGATGTGCCATTATTATCGGCTCCTGATTATACTCAAACTTGGAAGATTTCCACGGACGCTTAGTTTTATGGCATCGGGGGAATTTTGGTTCAACATGACCCAGTTACGAAAGTTCGTAAAAATATAGATATAATCTCTAGACGACTCACACCTTCGGAACAACTATACAGTAATAGTGAGAAGGAATTAGCTGCAATTGATTGGTCTGTTCACAAATGGCGTAGATATTTAGAAGGAAGGGTAGTAAACGTTTGTTCAGACCATAAAGCGTTAATTTACTTAACTAAAATATGCCAACCTGGCTCGCGCTTAGCGAAATGGTTGGCTGAGTTATCGCAGCTGGATGCTAAACTATGTTTTATTAGCGGAAAAGAAAAGAAAATGGCGGATATATTGTCACGAAGGTATGAAACGGAAAGAGATGAAATTCCTATTGCTAATCGCGTAATCCGGCTATGGATGAAAATACGGGTCAAACGTGCTTATTATTTAATAATGACTGTTTATGTAATCAGATAAATATTCAGCAAGTTACGCTAGAAGAAATTAGTAGAGTAACGCTAAAAGATAAATATACTTTGGCAGTTTTTCAAACTTTAAACGGAGAAACACACAAAATTGTGTACGACTCACCTTCAGTACACAGATTTGTAAAAAAAAATACGAAAATAAAGCAACTGTGAGCGAAGGTATAATTTACATTGTCGTTAACAAGGACGTAATTGATGTTCCTAACCTAAAAATTTTGATACCTCGTGCTTTACAGAAAATTATTCTTAGGTTAGTGCATGACACTTTTACTGGTCCTCACCAAGAAGTTTATAAAACTATTCGTAGAATTTTTGCCTAAGAGCATCAAAATTAATTTCGACTTACATCAGAACTTGTAAAGTATGTCAAGCTCACAAATCACTTCAAACACGGAAAAGAGGAAAAACAATTATAACTCGTGACCAAGCTCCTTTTACGTCACTCATTTTTTACATTAAAGGGCCATTATTAAAAACGTCACAAGGATTTCAATGGATTTTGGTGGCCGTGGTGCAACGACGGTTTCCACAGCTTCCTCCTACTCGTTAAGCTAGAGCCTTAGTGGGCCTCTTTACCTTGATGCTATGGCTCCATGCTATGTATTATGTATACTCTATATCTTTATTAATGTATTCCAGTAATGCTATGTACTTTGATGTAGGGTCCAGTCCCTGGAGATCTGTGGTCAGGATGGCTCTGGCCTTGCCTACCCCTAGGGGTAGCTGCTAGCAGAGATGGCTCATGGGATACCAGGATATAGTACAGGAAGTACCTTGCACCACCAGTGACAGGTACTGGCTGCAGCTCTAGGTACTTAAGGCCTTGCAACCCCTTTCAGACTCACTCTGGGAGCTACTTACTCCCTAACCAGCGAGATTAGCAGACGTACCACGGCTTCACCTGGGATTTCGTCACTACCGTGGTTGTTTCCCAGCGTTTGCTCGGTGTTGCTTCAACCTTCACTGCGACGTGTGTGTTTTCGTCCTGTAATACTCCCCTTTTCCTCCATCTCTTTTGCTTCTGCTGTTACTTTTTCGCTTAAAGCAATATACAACAATGACTCTCGACACAATAACTTGTTTACTCTTTCATCGTCCCCTCCCCTTTTTCCGTATCCAGTTACCCGTCCGTCTCCTTCCCTTCCTCTCCTTTGCTACACATAGTTGAATTTGGATAGGTAAGTACTTCCCCCTCCCAGTCTCTCCCCTTTTGCGAGATTCGGCAAAAATTGACACGGTCTCCATCTCAAACAACCAAAAACAATTATTTGTTACGTTCACTGAATGCGTAATCATATGCTTAATGGTAACAGACACACTGTCCTTTCCTGCCTCTCCCAATACCTTTAGTTACAGCAATAGAATGCCAGGAGCAGGCCTAACACGCACTAACCAACACACGCACATTCCCCCTCACCCCACACACCAGTATACTGCTTTGGCTTGAGCGATCCGTACCGTGTTAAAAAAAAACCCTGCCCTTCTTGCATGTCGTCATTTGTGCGCAGAGCAAATGTGACAATTTCAACATTTTGCTTCCAAAGGAATTACACGTTGCTCTCACCCATTTTCATTGTTGGGATTCCTGCGTACTTTGCTTTTGCGGTATACTTATCGTTTTGCTGTGAAACTTGCTTTATAATGCAAGATTACAACAAATTATAAACAAACAGATATTTAAAATTTGTTAGTTTAAAAACAACCTGTAATGAATTTTCGGTAGTTTTCGTCAACGCAAATTTCGTTCGTTGATGTAACCGCGTCGTCTCATCGTTTACCACCACTGGACTCGATTTTAGAAGCCTACACATACAGCCAGGACAATGATAAGCTCGCACTTGTGGCAGTAGCGCCGGCGAGAAGCAAGGGTTGCAATCATTTACTGCAGCGAGTTAATTTTTAACTTTAGCGATTGTAAGTTTTAGGGGTATTGCTCCTACAATAATAGTAGCATTATTTTCATCCATTAATTAGGAGAATGGG
>JAHWFP010073607.1:197-11057 GCA_023313725.1 Lithobius niger | reverse complement strand
AAAGTCGGCAACTGAATTGATTAATGGATCTGTTTTCACTTTTTAGGGGAAAACAACAAGTATAAGGTGAAGTTTTCGGATCCTCGAGTCTGCAAGAGTTTTCTGCTCGGTTGTTGTCCACATGACATCTTGGCATCCACGGTACGTATTGATATAGTTTTTATCCTAGAATTTCTGGTTAATTTTTTTACTAGATTACTGACGTAAGCTAAATAGGTGTACGGTACTAGTCCTTGTGAGCTGTCTGTTTCATCATTAATCTGTTTTGTTGTCACCTAATCTTTCAATAAAGTACTGCATATTGTAGCAGGCATTTTTGAATACCGATGAATCGGTTGACTCTGTAGTTTTACTTGGTTAAACTCAAAGGTTTTTCTCGTCAAAGTCTAGTACACAGACGTGCCCCGAACCCAACAAACTTCCAAAATTCAAAAATACTTCCTAATGCTCATCACATCGTAGTAGGCCTTGAGTCAACATTCCAGGCTGGTGTTGCGCTGCTCGACTCGTAGCCAGTGATTCTTCATCTGTTTCTTCTTTCGTGGTTGGTGGTGTAAAGAGACATTTTTTCCAGCTTGCTTCCAGGTTAGAATCGAATAGGGGTGTCACCATGTTAGCTAATCATTTTGTATGGCAGTTCCTTTGTATCCAACTGTTTAATCAACATTCCTCTACACTGTTGTATAGCCATCGACTCTTAAGGCGCGGAGGTGTTGCTCCTTGCTGAATCGCGATCGAAGATGATTTTAGTCGGTCCCAGTCAATCTGGTGTTAAATTTTTTTTTCGGTGTATGGCTACAGAATTCCTTTTGACTTCCTGCAGTGTGACTTTCCAGTGTTCCTTAGCCACTACAGTGCAAAATTAAAGTGTTAATGTAAGAAACCTTTGAAATGTTAAGTGTTACTCCACTAATGCTAGAATACTGTCTGCAGCTATTTAAAATAAAAACAACTTGGCAACGACCTGCAAGCGGAAATGTTGCACATTTCATTTTTTCTGCGTCAGCAACGCTGATGTAGCGTGTAAGGCAGTGAAGCATCTTCCCGGCGGGCGTTGCATGATTATTTTTGGATAGCACTGCTCGCAGGGTGCGCCATGTACCTGTGGTTAGGCCTAAAGTGTGCGGGAGGACGAGACGCAAATGTCCACTAAGTTTCATGATGTCCACACTGCTCTTTTTTCTGTGTATCTGCATTTGACCCGCCTAACCTCGGGAATTGATAGTTTCAAGTTAAGTGCATGCAACGGCACTTGCATTTCTTGGATGCAGTGGTAGAAATTGTCCTGAAATTCCTGATTTTTGAAAATTTGTCCTGAAATGTCCTTATTTTTCGTATAAATGTCCTGAAATTCTTGAAATTTATCGAAATTTTAAAAATTAATCAAATCACTCTTAGTAAAAAAGAATTATTGTCTAAGCCTTCATTTTTGTACCGGCGTAACAAATACGGTAACATGTGATAGAGCACTAGCACTGTATCGTTCATGAAATTAGGAAGTATGCTTCTGCATGGATCTTGGCAGTTGCTAAGCAGTATGTTTAGTTGGTCAGCCACCACAACCTGCCATCATGAACTTACATACTATCACACTGCGTGTGATCGCCGCCCGTCAAAACGGCTATCGTTACCGCTAATGTTAGGCCTACGTGTTTTGAATGGTGGATTCCGCTGCGTCGTGCAGTTTGTGACCAAAATTACAAATTGAATTAGTGCTACATTTTAAAGTTGCCCAAATAAGTAATAGTTATTGGTTAGAAGCGAGCGGTTAACGGTTTTTAACCAAGGGGTGCGATTATTAACACTGCTCGGCTCGAGTATGCAAAGGTCGAGGGCATCAGCCCAAGACATTTGCATACGAGAGCAGTGCCAATAATCGCACCCGTTGGTTAAAAACCGTTAACTGCGAAATTCTAGCCAATAACTGTTTTAAACCACAGTTGGAATGTCGAGCTAACTCGTATTTAATTAAAACGTGCTTGTTTTTGTGAAAATATCTCGATATGAATGAAGGTCATTCCATTTTATTTTATGGAGGGTGCAGTAGTTGGTAGACCGACGAGTCCTTTACGTCTGTTTGTGAGGGGAGTGGGTGGGAAGGAGACGAAGCGTCGTTTCGCCGTATTTCACGCTAGCCAGCTCGCTTTTGTTTTCGAAGCTTTTCGGAGGGATAGAACTAGATAAGAGGCCGCAGGGATAGAATGACATTCTAGGAAGGTATGTAATTCATTTTGAGTGTTTGTAGTTTAAGAATTGTTTAAAAAATACGGTAATAGGGTATCGGTATGAATGAAGGTCGTTACATTTTAGTTTGTGGAGGGGGGGGGGGGGGAAGTTAACGCGGAGTGAATAGCTTAGTTACGGGCCTGACATAATTATAAGAGTTTGCAGGGATGGGATTTCATTCCTTTTAAGTAATTGGTTTTGCACGTTTTTATTGCGTTAAGTTTTTTTTTGCACGCTGTATTTGGTTGTAAGTGTGTGCCTTCCCGGTCGCGTGATCTGGAAGTGTCAAAAGTGTGGGTTATTGGCAAAAGTGTGGGTTATCGGCAAAAGTGTGGAGTAACTTGATAACCCACACTTTTTGCGATGACTCACACTTCCGGTGTTGGTTAACGGGATTTAACCAACGGAGATTTAGCATGGCGTTGAGTCACAGCCGTGGTTTAATAATTATTACGGGTACTGAAAAACTATGAAGTTCATAGCAAATTGAAAATGTAAAAATTTAAATACTCGGTTTGCATGTAAAACAATCTGGGAACCACCCTTAGTTAAGAAAAAGAATACGACTCCCTAAATAAAATCTCATTTAAACGGAACATTTTATGTTAGTTTGATGGCCTGCCTAATTGATACACAAGACTGAAATGTAGTTAAATCTTTTTGAAAACTTGAATAAATGTCCTGGAAGTGTCCTGAAATTAAATCCAACATGATGTCCTAATTTTATTTTATATTGACTTTTACCACTGTGATGTGTTTGTTTGTGGGAGAAAGTGCATGCATTGCATTGGTCATCCTACTTATTTTCTTTCATTATACTGTATTTCAAACATTTTAATTGATAATTGTATTTTGGGGCATGGAGTTTGTCGAGCTCAAGTTGGGATGTTGCGGTATCATTGTTTTTTCCTTTACTGTGTATAGATTCTCATTTTCCAGTGCGTACTTCCAAGTGTAGGGTAGAAGGCCCAACTGTGGACATTTCTAACAATAATTAACAATAATTTTTACATTTGATTAGAAAATGTTAACTGTGGACATTTTAAGAATAGTTATAATAATTTTTTAATTTGATGTGTTTGATTTGGTGTTGGCACGAATGGTATAGCAGTCCCACAAGGAAACTAGACACCAAATCAACTGGGAAGGCACTGTGACACTCCTCAAGTCCAACTCTAACAATGATGTGCATCTGAGAAGCCTAGAATCCCTGGCTATTCAACACCACAGCCGAGAGAAGGCTGTGCTGATGAATATCCAAGGACCGTCAAACCCAAACATTCAGTTCCTGCTGAGAGGAGAGTGTAATAAGTTGCTGCGGGAGAAGTGGTGCACTGGCCTACAAGATACGGAGGCTATGGCTTCGCGCCGCATTCCAACGAACGATAGCAGCAGACGAAGTAAGTGGTGATGAGGTGTCCTGATAAAGACAGTCGTTCTGAGCCCCTCCAACTCCAGAAAACCAGACTGTCGAAAATTTGCAAGGATATTGGAACGGTAAATATCCTTTACTTTGAAATCTAAGCGTGCAAAACGTAAACATGGACATCTCCTACATGTGTTCGAGAGATTTATAGGCTTTCCCACAAAGTTTCCGACTGCGAAACGGTCAAAGGGGAAACCAGTTGTACACAGTGGGAAAAGTGTTACTTCGTTGACAGATGACTTGCAAAAAAAAGATGGAAGTGTTACAACATGAACTGGCATAATCAGAAAAAAGAAGTAAATGCTACACCACAAAGACGAACAAAACGGGTGGTCTTGAATTTTCGGTTGGAATACAGGCACGTATGGATGGAAACAATACAAATGATAGTCCCCATCACCTTCATCAGAAGTAAAAGCTTTCTTTCAAAAGAAGAAAAGACCACATCGCTACGCGTGTTTGAATTCACCGTTTCGCTACCAAGTTGGCGACGCTTGAAAACATGGAACTTGTCGATGAGAAAAGGCGTGAACAGCTCACTTCTCCTGTGGGCTTCTTCCTTCCCACCATCTTTGCACAGATTAAAACCCACAAGCTGGAATACTCCATGAGACTCGTTACTTCCACCAAGCACTCACTGATTAAGCCGATTAACTGGTGGCTCATTGAATGGCTGCGGAAATATCTATAGGGCGACACTCAATCAGGAACATCCAAGAACTCGTCTAATACCAGAGAGACCTCCGTCTTGGAGATGAACACAGACTAGTGTCGTTCTGTCAGTCTATTCCCCAGTCTTCCCATTCTCTATTTCTTGAGTTGCTAGATGAGTCGGCGAAGATTGGTGTGAACGAGGATTTTCACCAGTTGGACAAGAAATTACTGAAAGGAACTCGGTTCACCATTTATGTTACCTTTAAGGATCGTGGCAGGTGAAACGGAGCTCATGGGCTATTCATGCTCGCTGGCACTCACGGAGATGGTCATGTAGTTTCTCAATGAGCATATTTCCAACTTGTTCCCAGGAATGCAGCTGTGGAAGAGATTTGTTGTTGATATCTTGGCTGGGCTTCCTGAGCATGACATTGCCATGAATGGGTGAAGACCTAGCTTTCAGTTTATATCTGAAGGGGAGGACAATGGCAGCTCTTCTTTCCTAGATATCCCCCTTGAGAAGAAAGTAGTGTTGGGCGGTACCCGAAATTTTTGCGACGGTGCCGGTACCAGCCTAGGTACTGCGGTAGGTACTCAGTATTTAACGGTTCTTAAAATTTGGCGGTACTTCCTTCGGTACCAACGGTATTTTTTTTAAGTAGCCTAATCAAACTAATTAAGGTTGATTGGAATAAACGTGTTTAAACCAATTATGGTGAGAGTCGATTTGTTTTCTCTTGCGAATACAGCGATCGATACGGCTACTAATTGTCTAACACGTGTGAATAGAGCAGCGTCATGTGACATCATATTGGCTACAAGACAGATAGCTGCAAGGGGGACTAGATTGAAATGGAGAGTTAAACAACGGCACTTCTAGTCAAGGCAGTGCTTGGAGAGCGGATTTCATAGGCTTAAAAAAAATGTTGTTTTCTCCAATCTCTTATGCTGCTAGGTTGTTATTGAAAAATAAAGATTCCTCTTGCTTAAAAATGTCAGCAACTGCCAACAAATCGACAAAAGTATCTATTGATACTGATACTGATTGTTTTACCATTTTATACATTGTTTGTAATGGCTGGTAAGTCATACGTGGTCTTTCGAGACCCTCTCTTACCATTTGCTTTTCTGGAGCAAAAAAATGTTATTATTATAAAAATCGCGCATTATATGCCTAAGAAATCCACTCTTAACAGCATTGTCTTCAGTAAGACGCCCTTCTTTTCCCCCTCCAGTGACCCTTGCAGCTATCTCAGTTACTGGCGCCAGCATAGTTATATACAATATTACAACGTTGTGTCACTGCCCTATAATACCCCTCCTAAGAATACAATCCAAACACCCAAATGATTTCTTGGCCACGGTTCCACGACGCGTATGCAACCTTAAAATCAGTGGTCGCTTGCATTTCTAGATTTTTTGCCTCAAGGGCCCCCCCCCCCCCTATGATCAACTGCGTTGGATGGCATAGCGGCGCACACCTCTCAGTTAAATACGATCCCACTACGATTCTTCAATCTGTTTCATTTTAAACTGCAAGTTTAATTAAACACTAGTGAACTGAATCAACATTAAAAATATTCAGCACCGTTAGGCAGTTTTACGATACGGGAAGCCTCCAAACTGTTTAGTCTCGGCGTTTTGAAAATTTTATTTATCCGACTGCGATGTTGCCACATCGCACGACTGATAAGGATGAAATATCTAGATAGCACAGTCATTGCCCAAAAGTAGTTCTTGCCTGCAGACTTATGCGACAGTGGAGTGCTGGGCTAGTTGCTTCTGTAAAGATCAGTGGTCATCGTAGAGCGAAGCGGTGAATTCAAAAAACGCGTAGCCATGTGATCTTTTGTCTTTTGAAAGCAAGCTTGTACTTCTGATGAAGGTGGACGGCAACTTGTCATTTGTTTTGTGTACGTCAATGTGCAAATTTTTCACCAAAAATTCAAGACAACCCGTTTTGTTCGTCTTTATAGCGTAGTGTTTACTTCTTTCTCTAATTATGTCGTTCGTTCACTACAGTAGTTGCCGGTATTTGTAAACACGAACTGGGCGAATTAAAGAAAGATTACGACCTGTGTCGGCAGGTCGGGTAGCACTCCTGTCGACGAATCAGCTAGTCGTTCTGTTGGCAAATCATCAAGCCAAAGTGTCGTTCAGCATTCAAAGAAATCTGTTGACAAAAAATCGAACCACGTTGTTGCCAGGTTGAGAAATCAGCAAGTCGGGCAGTCTGCATGTCGGCGAAACGTCAATACCGTCTGTTTACAAATCGTCCAGTTGGTCTGTCGGCGAGTTGGTAAATATAAAAATACAAAACTATACAAATGATAGTTCTTCAAATGAACTACTCGGAGACAGAAAGAACGATTCTCCAGAACAATTATCCAACAATAAACAGAGAAGTTCAGCCTCACCATCTCGCAGATCAAATGATTCCCCAAACATAGAACAAGATAGAAATTACAAATGTTGATCATCCATTTTGTCAAATCAATCTTACCTCTGAACGCAACGAAAGAAAACATAAATGTGGCAACGATTCTTGGTTTCAGAAGACATTAAGTTTCACAGAAAAGAAAAAAAGTAGAATTTGAGGATAGATACAATGACTACGAATCCGGCTATTCAGGCGAATCTTATGATGGATTCTCCGAATTTTCTGAATCTGAGAATGAATCTCGAAATCGTCCTTCCAGATCGGCTCTACGTAACAAATTAAAAGGAAAATCTTTTAAATCCAACATTTTCGCTGAAGGGCCAGATTTTATTCTGTGGGAAGATTATTGCAGTGCTGTTTTCCACTATCTTAAAGAGACCTTGCGTTTTGTAAATATTCCCCTTCCTCGAGGAAAACCCTGACGACCCAGCACTCGCCACAACTCGGATGGAGCAAAATCTATTTATTCCCTTCACCTGCCTCAATCTTTAGGCAACTTTAATACAGAATCCGAAACAAGAAAAAAAAAGCCCATCTCAGTGTTGAAGCCAATTCCGCGCCATAATCCAAAATGGGAAAATTCTCCTTCACTTCCAATGGAAGAGGTGCACCGCCTAAGAAACGTTACGAAACATTGCGCTGAATACTTCACATCTCAAGTAATGGAGATAGATTTGATCCTCAAGGTTCCTTCTCGTATCTCAATGCCTTTCAAACTCTACGAAGAGGACAAATCTCTACTTTGCATTAGAGCTAGTTCCCCAGTTTATTTGAGTAACATTGCAACCATGGCTGCCCTTAAACGCCTAGCAGCAGAGAAACCAGAGTTAGCTGACCACCCGATGCTGAAAGATTATAAAAACATTATGAAGAGGGCCTCCTCGTTTCACAAGTACAGCTTCAATTGGGATTTAAGACTTCTACTTAACATGGTGTTCCACAGAAGAGACGCAGTTCTCGCTTCTGCAGTTAACACTCCAGCTGAGGTGGTTGATCAACTTCATCTCTTACCTATTTACAAATCCGAAGGCTTATTTGATGGTCAACTACTTGAACTAGCTCCTGAGCTTCGTGATAATGCTAAGACGCCCACAACTCCGAAGGTCCAAAACAACTCAGAACAAGGGGTAAAAAACGAAACGTTACAGAAAGTTGAACCGCTACTACTACCAACACTACGGCAACCTGCAAAGCGAAGAACAGTTAGAGAACCAAGGAAAGAAGAATCTGAACAGCGAAAAAATCACTTATCACTTGCCGTTTCCTAAAGGCTCGTCCTCTCACAGAGAGGAAGGGATTACGGATTCTTTTGAGAAAGCGGGAGAAGACCCTGAATTGACATAAGCACGAAACAACCTTCATCAACAATAGGTGAATGCGTCAATAGGTGAATATTCCACAGAGAACGTTATTGGGGGGGGGGGAGGGGTGATGCAGTAAAGAAGCATGCCATTTTATAAAGTTGCAAGCTACGGAGCTGCGTGAGAAGTGGAGAACCGGGCTTACAAGTAGTGGAGGCGCTCGATCACCAATTCAAAAAGCAGGTTATAGTGCAGACGATCATGACATAGTGACATGTTTTTTCTGTTTTTGCCTGATGAAGGCAGTCGTTTGAGCCCCTACATCTCCAGATTACTGACTTGAAAATTTATGAAGATATTGGTACAGACATTCTGTATTTTGAAATTGTGCACAAACTGTGCTGCAAAAATGATTCCCGAATTTCAAAGTAAGGGACACGACATTTATACAGTTGCAACTGCGCACTTTGTTGCTTGTTGTAATGGTTATAATAAAAATTAACAAGCTCAAAACCAGACTGGCTTCAGCTGGCTAGAAAACAGAAACTGCTGCTTGTATGCGGCTCCATTCTACTGAGTGTTACCCTCAACATTTATCCCTATTAATGGCGTCTGATGATTTAAAATCGAGCTGCTCTCCATGGGTGACTGCTGCTTGATTTTAAGTGATAATACAAATTATTTTTAAATTCGAAACTGGGTTTTAGAAAATGTATCGTCAAGTAGTGAATTGTCATAATCCTGGAACTAGCAGTTGGCCACTAAAAAAAAGTTGTTTCTCAAGTTTTTTTCTAATAAATCGGTGCAGGATTTTTTTCTTATGAATCTGTGTAGACGGAAGTTTTATTTTCGTTAGTCACTCTTGTCATAACTGTTCCAAGGTTGGCATACGTTTTATAGCGTTTAGGGCTTACATCCTGATTGTTTTCATGAATAGAGGGAAGAAATTGTTAACTCGATAAATTAGCACATGGACACAAAAAAAGTGCCATGAATCCAGATGCAAGTCCAGTTTCAAGTTTAAAAATCATGACTTGATATTTTTGGTCACAGTAAACAAACAAACGGTGTGCAAGAATTTTGTTTGTACCCATGTGGTGTGGTTTAAGAAACAAATGTTCTTTTTTTTCAATACTTATTTTTTAAAGGAATAAAGTGGAGTATTGTTTAATTTAAGTTTGCAAAGCTACTACGTTGGTGTCATAACCAAGTAGAGTTTTAACAGCCTTGGAAAAAGCCATTAAAACTCCTATACCCCCTCCACCGAAAAAAAAATCAAGTTAAGGCCACTTAAAAAAAGAAAGTTGGTTCTCGGGCATTTTTCACATGAAATCCGTGCGGGCGGGAGGAATTTTATTTTTTTATTTTTCGGCCTTATTTTTCCGTACATTTTGGGGAATTATTTTTTTATTTTGGGTAAAATAAAGAACACAACTCGTAATTCTGTTTACCATGTGTCCATAAAATTATTTAATGACAAGACTGGTAATTTTATATTTTCATTTTTCACTAAGGACCATTTATGATCTGCAACTGCTATTTTTGCCGCGCCGTTTCTTTTTATTTCCCGTCAAAAAATCGGTGCGGGAGGGCCTGAGAACCAACTTTTCTTTTTTTAGTGGCCTAATCTGTTTTTTTTTTAAACCTGAAACCAATGTGAAATGTTTGCTGAATTTGCTTGTTTCCTGACATTTTGTTTCTTCACTTTCAGCGCATGGATTTGGGCGATTGTCCCAAAATCCATGATTTGGCACTCCGAGCTGACTATGAAGCTGCAGCCAAAGACCATGATTACTACTATGACATTGACGTAAGCATAAGTTTCTTTAAAGAACGCACAATACAGTTTTCTGTTACTTGTAGTTACTACAATTTTCGGTTGCATTTTTAACTACAGGCAATGGAACATCTGCAAGCATTCATTAATGACTGCGACAGACGGACTGAATTGGCAAAACGTCGATTGGCGGAGACACAAGAAGAGTTGAGCGCAGAAGTTGCTACTAAGGTAAATGAAGGGGATCGACCTAGTTTATTACATGCACTGGTGATAGTAATTGTTAAAAGTGTAATTGTTCCGGTGACATTTAGGCATAGTTAAACGAGGTTGCTATATTACTAATTGCTGTTAGTGAAGAGAACACAACACCCGTAGTTGTGCACTGTCACATGATCGGCCCTAATCCACTTAGCAACAGAATAACGATATTCTATTGCAGCAGCCAATTTAGTATTTTGCATTGCATGTAACGAGTGCATTGCATTCGCACTTCAGAGTCGTTAATATTTTGCGATGTTGTCGAATAAAACAGTACTTCTCCTGTAGTGATATGTCCTTCGAAATATTTTGTGACCGCACCATTTAAGAACCAAATACTTTTTTCCCCAAGGCCTCTAATCACCAAGATTCAGATAATGGCCAAAACCTTTCTCTACAGTTTTTGTTAGTGAATGCATAGTGGCTTTGTAACTGTAAACCAGAAATCGGGCAAGCTTTTCGGTTGTAATAACCTGGTTTTAATGTTTTGTTGTAGGCTAACCGAGTGCACGAATTGGCCGAGACAATAGGTAAGAAACTGGCTAAAGCTGAGGAATTGGGAGCCGAGGGAAATGTTGAAGAATCCCTCAAATTGATGGAAGAAGTGGAAGAAACAAGGAAGAGAAAATCTGCAGCTGAGGTAAGCTGGTTTGAACACGTTCCTTTCACTCCCCCCAACCTCTTTTTTTTTGGGGGGGGGGGGTTAATGTGAGAAGTTTGAAGAAGTCCAAAGTGATAAGGAAAACTAATATTTATTTGGTAGCAAAGTAAAAAA
>JAHWFP010073589.1:0-20777 GCA_023313725.1 Lithobius niger | reverse complement strand
GCTGGAGATTCTTTTACACGTATTAGTGCGACGCTGATGGCTTACATGTCTTTTTCTAATATCTGTTCCTTTAGGGCTTTAAGTTTTTGAAGGCTTACATCCGTATTTTATATGCTTAAGCGTTTTTTAATACTAATATCCCTTATTTTTTCCTTGTTTTAGCAAGAATAACACAGAAAAGAACACTGTAATGACCTTAAAAAAACTGTTATAAGAGAGTCTTTTCCATGGCTGATTCGTTTTATACTGCTAAGAGTGACTTTTACACTCAATTTCATGTTTTTAGCTTGATCTATAAGAATTTGTTGCCCAAACCACTGGGAGGCATCACGAGGAGGTTCTGGGGTGGGAGGGGGGGGATGCACTGATGGCACTTTGGGTATTTCATTGGGTTCCATGGCTGGTTCGATTTTTACTGTTAAGAAAGACTTGTATACCAAATTTATGTTTTCTGCAAAATTTCTGCAAAAATTTGTTACTCCACTTAATGATTTCTGCCCAGTGCTCTACAATAATAATTGCTCTGCCGATGCGAATACTGCAGTAACATCAAAATCGTGTTCAAAAGGCCCTGATCGGTGTTAATACCTACATTTTGAGCTGTACAAATTGAAAATTGGTTCATTGGTTCGATCTCTAGGTGTGAGCAAAAGTTCTAACCCATCTGGGGGGGGGGGGAATTGAGGCTTAATGGCACGTCGACAACTTGGTCATTAGCGCTAACCTCAGTCACAGTGCAGTGGTCCGGGTTGCCACTGCACCACACATTACAGAGATGTTATTCAAACCCCTAACCCATTTGGTTTTCCGTGTCAAAAATAATGTAGTTACATCAAAATAGCATGCGAAAGGCCCTAGGCCTTGTCCATACCTACGTTTTAAGCTATAGAACTTGAAAATCGGTACTGTGGTTCGATCTCCAGGCGAGGACAAAGAGTCCCAACTGCAACATTAATGATTTCTGCCCAGTGCTCTGCAATAATAATTGCTCTGTCGACGAGAATACTACAGTCACATCAAAATCGGGTTCAAAAGAGCCTGGTCGGTCGGTGTTAATACCTACATTTTAAGCTACAAAAATTTAAAATCGGTTCATTGGTTCGATCTCTAGGTGAGAGCAAAAGGTTTAGCCCATTTGACTTTCCGTGTCAAGAATATTGTAGTTACGTTAAAATAGCCTGCGAAAGGCCCTAGGCCTTGTCCAGACCTACGTTTTAAGCTATAGAACTTGAAAATCGGTTCAGTGGTTCGGTCTCCAGGTGAAGGCAAAGAGTCCCAACAACAACAACAACAACAACAACAAGAAATGACCATGTTGTGGACGCCGAAAGGTTTGATTGTTGTCATTAAAATTTGTAATGTGGTGAAATAGTTACGACACGACCCCAAATACCGAATTTCGTCGGTCTATGTCAATTCCGGGCGAGAATATAGGAGTTCAAAGTTTGACGTTTAACATGGAAGTTCATGCTGAGGCTTACATAAGGACCGCTACCACGGTCCTTGATAACCTTTATGCTAATAACACTGTATTATGCGCCTCAGGCTAATCACTGGACAACGTATGAACGCAGCTAATTTTTGGAAGACGTGGTTCTATGAATGTTAAAAACTTTATGTCTGTTAAATCCGATAGTTTGTGGGATAATGATATTTTTGTAACGTGCCTAAATACTTCCAGAAAATTGTGCCACATTAGATAGCATTACTGTTAGCAATCCTTAATTGCCCAGAACGTGGAAGCAATAGTGCACTTTACGTTAGGTACACAAATAGCAGATAATAGGCGTATTCCCATAAATATGATAATTTTAACTTGTCTTGGAATTTCATGTGTTCGCCTTTTTTTTGTTGTTCACAGTTTGAAAAAAAAAATATCTCTGTGGCACCTTTTAATGCGAGTAACAGACAGCTGCGATTTAAATTGAAACTGCAGAGGGGTTCGGTCTTTTATTCATTTTTTTGATATGAAAACTTAGTTCTCTTGAAAAAAAAACAAGTCATTTGTCAATATCAAGAACAAAAATAAAACGCAAAACCTGACTTTCATTAACTAATCATAAGGTAACTCCTCAAGCATATAAATACTTTTTCAATTCTGATTCTGCCTCGCCACCTTGCTTTTTCTATTTTCTCTTCGTGTGAGAATTATTGTCTTTTATACCCAATGTTAAAATATGAGATATTGGGTTAAATATGACTAGCAGAGTCGCTCGCTTTGCTCGCTCATTCCGTATCGTCTCGCTGTGCTCGCGAAGATTTCTTGCTGCAGCACTTGTGATACAGACAGACTTTCCACATAAAAAACGATCTAGAGAGTAGTTTTATGAGTGTAGTATGCGATATTTGTTATCTCGAGAGAAGGTCAATATTTTTTTTTAAGTCCAAGAAGTCAAGCAAAAGGATCAAGCAATTTATGAGAAAAGTGATGTTTCTGATGACAAACGATGATTTTCGTTCGCTTCGCTCACTCAATCAGCGCAAACATACCCTCGGGAACGTGACTGAATCAAAGTAACCACCCAGAACCACACATTACTTGTAATTTGTTTTAGTATACACTTTATATGGGTTTTCTTGCTCTACTTATTTTAAGAATATTGTTCTTTACGCCCTGCTCAGTACAGATTTTTCCATGGGATTTTACCACTTCACTTTCCCTGATGATCCCTCACTTGGAGAAACATTTGCGGAACGTCAGATGTAATCTCCTACGAAGGTGAGAGAGAGCAAAGCGAGACACACATTGAAAAGGTTTACTTTACGTGGAAATTGCTCGCTTTGCTCGTTCAATCCATTGACGTAAATATTGTTGTTTATTTCCTGCTCAGTACATATTTTTCCATGGGCGTCTTATCATTTCATTTCCTGATGAGCCCTTACTTGGAGAAACATCTTCAGAACGTCAGATGTAATCTCCTACGAAGGTGAGAGAGAGCAAAGCGAGACACACAATGAAAAGGTTTACTTTACTTGGAAATCGCTCGATTTGCTCGTTCAATCCATTGACGTAAATATTGTTCTTTACGTCCTGCTCACAACATATTTTTCCATGGGCGTCTGATCACTTCACTTTCTGATGATCCCTCACTTGGTGAAACATCTGCAGAACGTCAGATGTAATATCCTACGATCAAGCAAATGGTCAGAGTGCAGTCCGCATTTTTTCGTAAGGCTTCACTGCATAAACAAATGATAACCATAAATCATTCCAACAGTCTGGCCATCCGATAGATACGTGCGCGTCGATCCATGCGTCCAGTAATTTCTTTGATTTTAAGAGCATCACAAAATCATGTATTTAATATTTAGACCCAAACTAATTGTAATTATTGCTCACAGTTCGTCCAGCACCTTCCTAAGCACTCCTACATTTTATCTTAATCATTCAAAACATACGATTTGTTTGTTTGCACATTTGTATGTTTTCTCCTCCAGAGGTAGTCACATATGAAGGTGAGAGATGAAAGACCGAGAGAGCGCAAAGTGAGACGCACATTGAAAAGGTTTAGTTTACGTGGAAATTGCTCGTTCTACTCGCTCAATCCACGCACCACCATGCTTCGGAAACACGAATGTTTGGCACCCTTTTAAAACCATGTTTCCATGCATCAAGTCAGTTGAAACAAAACCAATTTTAATATCTACAGTATATGTATTACGTTGTAAAATACGTCGTCCGTTTATGTTATTTTTTGCGTGCATCCTTCTCCAGATCATCTCAGTGCGTAACTAATAGCTTCAAGACGATCCATGTTTCATGTAATTTCTATGTACTGATTATTTCGATGTACTGATTATTTTGACGCAAACTAATTGCAAATGTTGCTCACAGTTCGTTCGTCACATTCCTCAGCACATCTACATTTCACCTACATCATTCCAAACAGTTGATTTGTTTGTTTGCACGTTTGTATGTCTTCTAGTCTAGTCTAGTACGTCTTCTAGAAGTAATCCCCTACGGTTTAAACCCACCGAAACCAATTGAAACGGTTTAGTTTACATGGAAATCGCTCACTTTGCTCGCTCAATCAACGCATTTCCGTGCTTCTGAAACACGAAGGTTTTACACCCTTTTCTATGCAGTACTTTTTCAATTCTGATTCTGCCTCGCAAGACTTAGATGGTATTTTTTCTCGAACGCCAATGGTTCCAAATTCAATCCTGTATGCAGCCCACCCGTGAGCATCCGAAAAGAGAAGTGCCCCTGAAGTGCACTCGTGCTCATGTCAATTGTGCCATATAAAAGATCCTATGTATTTCCTTGAGAAATCGTCCCTTTCCACCCCACGATAACTTTATTAACGATAACTGAAAGTGACGTTAATTCCACAGTTTCTGTTTTTTTCCTGCTGTAGCCCTGAAGTCAGCCCTGACAAGTGTACAGCTGTGCACTTTGAAAAAAAATATACCTGGTTTCTTTACATTCTTAGTGTAAAGGCCATTGTACTCAAGACAAATCATTCACATTTCGTGTTTTCGTTGACAATACCATACAATTTCTTCAACATGTACGCTTTGTCAAAACCGAAATTCAGAAATATCTCACTTTTTATGAAGTATGAAGCACTGGGTGCCTTCATGTTAACCTTTGGCTTGGTGTTGTTAATTTTACTTTACTCATTGTGCTGGAATATGGTTTCATTGCATACATATCAGTCAGCAATAACTCACTAAAGATTTATGAAAAAACTAGGGTTATATTTTAAATCGTAGCTTGAACGTTAAATATTGTTTGTACATTTTCGAGGTTACAACAAAAACTGAAGCTGAAGAATTAGAAAAGCTGAAGAATTGTAAATTGAAAAATAGTATTTATCTCCCTGCAAACTTGTTCCTCTCAATCCCGGCATAGCCTTATCAGTTAAAAAGAACGTTAATACAACAATTTCCCTATTTTTTTAAAATTTAAGACAATGGTGGTGCAGCCTATTACCCTTAGTTTTTTTCCTAACCCCATTCGCGACCGAGTGTAACAATGCCTTGTTTACTCAGCTTAATATTTTGTCAGGTGAAATATTATTTCTACCTCCATTGTTTTTGGACTATGATGAAATCACTTTTTCCTGCGTTTTTGCCTTTTTCTTCTGCTCGAAATCGAATTAATCTGGTTTGAATAATGGAGATGTTGCTCAGGGTAGTACAACCAGATCCACCACTGATGCATTTGGAATTTAGCCAGGTTTCCAACCTTACAGAATGTGCAAAAACATAAGAAACACATATCAAGTTTTTTTTTTAGTCATGTTTGCAGATTTATTTATTCAAAAAGTGTAGTCAATTATTCTTGTCGCAATGTTTTCCCCCAAGTTATTACCTTAGGTAATAAATATCATATTTACCTGTGAAGTAAGTGTTTCGGCTGTTGTACAGATAAGATATGCATGATAGAACCTCAGAAGTATTACATAGATCGTAGTAATCGTACGAAATCCAGAGAAATTTGTGGTCAGAATTCGGTACGACATTGAACATAGCTCAAAAGCGACTCGTGCAATCAAAGCAGTGATGGAAAATGAAAACGTTTCTTGTACAGATTGTGCAAGTTGATAAAGCTGCTGGTACTTGTTTTCAACAGATTCAACATATTCATCAGAAATATTCCTTTTCCGTGATAAAACATTTTTTACTTGATGGTTTAGCGCCGAAAAAAACTCAGCACACAAGTTAGCCGCGATGACAAAAAATACAACTACGAACAAATCACAAATACCCTGCAGAAAGTCGTAACTGAGGTTAAATGCTGCATTAATACTCCGAATATTACGTGTACTGATCGCCCATAGGAAGGTTTTTGTAATACAGATAGCAAACTGAGGAAAGGAATATTTTAAACAATACTTTAACTTTTTTAATCGCTCTCCAAACAATGTTTCTGACGTTTGTAACAGTTGCAACAAATTATAAATCCTCATTTCATGACACATGTGAGAAATTAACACCAGGGTTGTAAGACCAATTACTAATAAATCTGAAGCAATTTCAACCAGACTGCTAACTTGATTCAATTTTTTTTAATTGATATAGTTGTCTTCAATCTTAAAGAAAAAACAGAACCAATGACGATACTCGATAACACTTTGTAAAGAAAGTTCAGTGTCCTGTTTCGAATTGACGTATGATGCTCACAGCTGTTTTGCTTGCAAAGTCTAACATTCCAACTGATAAGTCCCATCACTTGCCCCAAGATAATTACTGGGCGGCATATTGCATAACTGATTGATTGCTGCCTTGTGATTTGTGCTGGAGAAATGTCCACAGCTCGCATTGGATAGACTCTTCGATGCATATTGAAGTCTTCCTTAAGGAAGTCTAAAAGAAACAAGCATGAATACTTTAACTGAAAGCTTAAAACAGCTCAACAGCTCCATTTCTAACATGCAGAAAATGAAACGTGTTCGATATTTTAGTAAATAATTTATTTTTTAAATATAATTTTATAGATTCTTACGTTTTTGTATTTTCTTTCATACTGAATTATTTTAAAACTAAATTAACTCAAATTTTATTGTTCCATTGTTTTTAAGATGGCGAACGTTCCTAACCCGTTGTACAAATCCAAGGAATTACTACAGAAGTTCTCTAAAAAAAGATTTCCTTGGCTCAGAAGTTACCCACCGTTGACTAACGTTTTTTTATCATACAATATAAAAGGAAGTGACTATTTGCAGGTGCTGTATCGGTAAGCTACTTGCTCAACTAGTGCTCGAAAAGTGAATGCACTCCAAAGGCGATAGATTCTAGTGTTTCGAAAGTAGTTAGATTCATTGCTGTACCAATCTTAGTTTCATCTATTAATCATCTGATCATCTGATCTGCTGGGCAAATCATTATGAATGAAAAGAAACACTGAGTTGATGGCTTTAATTTAGTAAGTAATCATTAGTTACTGAAATCATCAGATGTGTTTTAAAGTTATGTTTAACCTGTAATTCAGGAGTGCAGTGCTGATGCAATCTCTGACAAAACTCCTCACAAAAGTGAATTTTTCGAGAATGAGCCTGAGTTATACACTTACGATTATATTACCACTAGTGACCAACTCTGTAATATTAAGACAAACTGATGTTAATTGGTCCACATTTGAGCGATAGGCAGGATATTTTTACGGAAATGTGAACTTAATGCTGCCGTTTTTAGCATAAAAAATTGCATATACAATACTAGGGTATATCAAAAATTGTTTTTTTTTAATTTCAAATCGTAATAGTGTGGAAAAGTTGGTCTTCGACCTCCTAATCAATATCCCTAAAGGTAAAATTTCTAAAATAATTTTTTGAAGTGCCCACCTCGACCTAAAGTTTAACATTATAAGTCAATGAGAAAAATCGCTAATTCTGAAAAAGTGATTTTTGACCGGTTTAAAATATTGCTTTTTACATTATCTCATTTGGTACTCTCAGAGACCACCAAATTGAAGCCAAAATCTAAACATTTCTTTTTCTTCCAGAAAACAATGCGAATTATTGGCCATCAAAATACGGAAAAAGGCTTGAATTAAAACGAAGTTTAGGGAGAAAATTTTTTTTTATTTAATTCTGGTTTCTTTTAATGGTCTGTGAGAGTAACAAATGAGATAATGTAAAAAGCTGTATGTTAAACTAGTCAAAATTAATTTTTTCAGAATTTGCGATTTTTTCCATTGACTTATAATGTTAAACTTTAGGCCCAGGTGGGCACCTCAGAAAGTTATTTTAGAAATTTTTCCTTTAGGGGTAGTGATTAGTACGGCGAAGACCAACTTTTCCACTGATACCCTTTGTATGAACAACCTTTACAGATTGTTCACTGATGTGTGAGAACTTATCCGAGTTGGCACCTAGATTTGACAGGAATAGTTAATGATTACATCTTCGATAACATTTATTTGTGCGTGGCTTGAGCATTCCTTCGCCCTAGCACGATGCAGCAATATAATGGACAAAAGCTGGTGCCAAGATAGAATCGTGCAATTTTGTTTGGTGTACAGTCTAACACATCATTCTGCTTACGATTTATTATTTATTTGTTGCTTGCACTATTTCTAGTGCGGCGGCCAAGAAGCAAGTTGCTTACATGGCTTGTATATGTTTGTGGCCTTTAGCTCACCACTGCTAAAGATTGAACAGCTACCTGCAGCCAGAACCCACCCTGTAATATACTGGGATAGTTACTAAGCGGAAAGTACTGGTTTTGAGTCCCAGCAGAGGCAGTTGTATTTCTTTCATTCTTTATCTTGCTTTCTTACAGGCCCAGTCTTTAATTCAGGCTGCTTCGTTAACCCTTTACGTTGATTTATTGTTCTTTATTTATTATATTGTTTCTAGTGTACAGGCCGAAAAGCAAGTTGCGTTCTCTCGTTGTAAATCTTTGTTGCATTTAGGTAACCATTGATAGAGATTGAACAGCTACTGGAGCCTGTAACCATTATCCCCTGTAACACAGTGGTTAAAGAGATCAGTTAGTAAGCGGGAAGTCGTAGGTTTGAGTACCAGTACGCAGCAGTTGCCTTTTCTTTTTTGCTCAGACTGTGTATCTTGCATTCTTATAAGACTACTATTTTATGTAGACTGCGTCATTAAACCTTTACGTTGACTGATTCTTAATTTTATGGCTTGCATTATTTCTAACATATTGGCCAAGAAGCAAGTTACTTTTCATCCTTGTAGTTTAGATCCAACGTGATTAAGATTCAACAGCTACTAAGCTCAGCTGTCGCCAGCAGCCAGTATCCATCCCAGTGCGCTGGTTAGGGCTCCCGGCTGATAAGGGGAAGTCCTGGTTTTGCGTCCCACTCGGTGAAGTTGTCTCTTCTTTCTTTCTGAGATTTGTCTATCCTATATTCTTCAAAGGCTAATTTTCAATTCAGACTGTTTGCTTCTTCAATATGCTTCCGATTGAAGGTATCCTATGTTTTTCTTTTTATTTCGGATTCCAGTGGAAACATTCATAATAGACCATGGACCCACCATAACCCTTATTTTTTCCCTGGGGATTTTGTGTGGTTATGGTTTTTCGATACTTGGGAATATATTGCAAAACAATATGTGGGTCTGCCATCAGCTTTAGAGGTGATTATGATCTCCAAGAACATCCCACTGACAGCACACTTAAACTGAATAGTGTGCGATGCATTGTGAGAGCAGTTTTTTGCTTGAACCTAATAAAAAAAATGAGCATTTTAGGATTTTGATGGGTCCTAGACTGTAAACCTCGAGCATTAAAGACGACGCCCAATAACAATAATTTAATCTACAATGTAGGTCTTAACACTTTTTTTCCGTATCTCACGGTTATCGATAAAAAGTCATGTTGGGCCATTTGGCGCCATTTTGGCTTATTCAGTCTTTATAGATGTTTGAATTTATGAATACTACTTAAACATTCATTTGCTATTGCATCATTTGTAATTTAGACGCATGTCTCCAATTATGTTAAGTCAAATGGTGGTAATATCTTCAATGATTCAAGGTCAAGGAAAATGTCTACTACTATTATGGACCGAGACATATACGCCCATTTTACTAGGGGCTAGTATCACAGTTAACGTTCAATTTTTCGCTCATTTTCAACTTTAAAGTGCTCTTGTGCCGTTTCTAATTTAGATGAATAACTCCAATTAGGTTCATTCGAAGGGTGGGAATATCTTCATTGATTCAAGGGCAAGGAAATCTATCTATGATTCTTATGGACCGAACCACGGCAGTTTTACAAGGGGGCTGATATATCAGTTACTATTCAATTTCTGGCTCATTTTCAACTTTAAACTCCTCTTGTGCGGTGTCTAATTTATATGAATGACTCCAATTAGGTTCATTTGAAGGGTGGGGATGTTTTCTTTGAATCAAGGGCAATTAAAATGATCTACCACAAGTAAGGCCCGAGCCACGCCAGTTTTACTAGGGGCTGATGTCACAGCTACTGCTCAATTTTTTGCTCATTTTCAACTTTTGAACGGTATTAACGACGGAAAGCAAAAGGAGCTAAGTAAATACAGATGCACGCCTAGTTACGTTACCTTTTAGACTTATATGTCAAACTGCCTGAGTGGAGAATCGTACCCACGACCTTTGAAACCAAAGGCCGAGGTCCTACCTCTGAGTCATACTAACACAGCCAAAGGGAAACGTCCACAGACATCATTTCACACTTGCACGTATACATACAGAATGCTTGAGCTGGGAATCGAACCCACGACCTTCTAAACCAAAGGCGGAAGTCCTACCGTTAAGCCATACTGACATGGCCAAAAGTAAACGTCCATAGGCAGCATTTAGTACATGCATGTTTACATACAGACTGCCTGAGCGGGGAATCGATCCCACGACCTTTGAAACCAATGGCCTTGGTCTAACACCAACTGCTGAGCCGTACTGACACGGCCAAAAGGAAAGGTCCATAAGCAGCACGTAACACTTGCATGTATACATACAGACTGCCTGAGCAGGGAATCAAACCCACGACCTTTGAAACCAAAGGTCGAGGTCCTACCACTGAGCCCTACTGACTCGGCTAGAAGGACATATCCATAGGCAGCATTTAACACGTGCATGTATACATACAGACTGCCTGAGCAAGGAATCGAACCCACGACCTTACAAACCAAAAGTCGAGGTCCTACCACTGAGCCACACTGATGTTATTTATGATTCTGATGAATTTAATATTGTAAACTTCGAAGCGTATAATGTAATTTTTCTATACCACTGTACATATGCTTACTAGTGAGATGTGACACATTTTTGTCATAATCTTAGTAAATAATTACGGTACTATCCTTGTGTTCTTTTTAACTTTATATTCCGTATTTAAAGCACTAACCAGCTGTGTGGTGCTCCAGATTCGAATATCCTATACGGAGGCAAACCGTTATAAGTGTACGTTTGACTCTGTAACTTCTAATCTATTTGAAATAAACAAAGATGGTTTCCAGGGTTTGTTCAGTAAGCTAACATTATATTGTACCTAACACACAGAATATCATCAAACCTTTGTATAGAGATACTACGCATTTTAGAAATACAGAAGACGCCGAATATTATAATTGACATACAATTGTACAGAAAATACACCAATCTAGCAAAAACAGCCAAAATCACTAAAAGTGGGAAGGCAGACAACCCGATACAGACTGTACATAACTAAGAGAACTTTTGAGTACCATCTTGAAAAATGTCCGGGAAGGTGGGGGGTTTAGGTTTTTAGCCCATGGCCTGTAAAGTGATAGCCTATCAAGCTATTTTTTTAGCAAATGTTGACACCACCCAATGTTGTCAAGATTTGTCACAACTACTCATATCCTCCTGAAAAAATTGTCACACTGATCTCATCTCTCTTCCCTGACAATATTGTCTTTCCGGAAAATTATATTTTCTGCACAAAACTTCTGCACAAAACGGCCTATTTTATTCTTACTTCATTCTTAACAGTTTAAAATACCGACAGCTTAAAATGAACAACCACAAATAAAGGAAGTGGAATTGGCAGTGCACTAGGTTGCACCAGTACTAGGTCACGTAACATGTGCAATCTGAGTACCATTTACGTGGCATTCAGGAACATCATGTGTCTATAAGTGCATTTCAAATCTCAATGCAAGTTGCTAAACGGTGACGAGCTGGTGAGTCAATGTTGTGCTGACTAATTACGTCATACTAACAGCGTTTGGGAACGTGCTACATAAATCAGTATGATACGATGGCGTCCCACGTACATAAAACTTAGAGGTACATATTATATTTTGAACGTTACGTGTGCTTAATCTAGACTTCCAAGTGTTAACACTGTTAAATGCCATCTTTTTTGTAGCCTAAACCATCAAGATGAAACAAAAAACACCCATCATGTCAATCGTGCAAGGATGTGACCATCTTGTTTTGCTCAATTATGGTTAATATACAATCTGGCCAGACTTATAACGACACTAGCTAACAGTGCTGCCAACACCGTTTGCTTCATCGATATGGTTTGGTTTCTCACGTGTAAGGTCCATGTTTTACCAAAATAGGTTTCTTCTTTCTCATGTTCTAATGCTAAGTGTCGTCAGCAATCATTGATACCAGTGTTGTAGCAGTGGTCGTTTCACTCCCGAGGACGTTTCATTCCCGAGGACGATTGACATTACCAAGGACATTGCTAAGGACATCGCCTTCCATCAGGCTATTCTGTGTTTTCTGCAGAGCTTTTGGCTCTCGGTTTGGCGGTGGAATGAATCCTTGGCCTTCAGGGCACGCATTTCATTATCTTTAGCGATTCCATGAGTGCCCTGGAGTCCTTGGCGAATTACAATCCTCGGAACCCCTTGACACAACGTGTCCAAGCTTTGCTTTCCCGCTTGCCTGGCCAGCGGAAAACCGTGCTTTTCTGCTGGATCCCGGGCCATGTTGGGATAGGTGGAAATGAGCAAGCGGATTCTGCAGCAAAAGGAGCCCTTTCTGGCCCTCTCGGTAGGGATCTCAGGCTTGTTCCCTCGGACGCTTTTCCAACTCTGCGTCTGAGGTTACATGCTTTTTGGCAAGCCTCGTGGGATGGACAGGACGGCAATAAATTACGAGCTATTAAAGGCACTGTTGAGGAATGGCACTCGGCGTGTCGCCGCAGTCGCTGTGAGGAGGTGGTGTTGACCCGTTTGCGCATTGGTCACACTCGACTTACTCACTGTTTCCTTTTGCGGGGGGTTGACCCTCCTGAATGTTATTGGTGTCGGCGGCCACTTACGGTCCGGCACTTCCTTGTTGATTGTTGCCATCTTGATGGTTTTCGTCGTCGTTTCCATCTTCCGCATGACATTGTGCATCAATTGGGCGATAAGTCTGTCCTCCTGTCCGGTGTTTTTCAATTTTTGCAGGAGGTACAGATGTATGACAAGATTTAGGTTAGGGGTTTGAATAATGTCTCTGTAATGTGTGGTGCAGTGGCAACCCGGACCACTGCACTGTGACTGAGGTTGGCGCTAATGACCAAGCTGTCGACGCGCCATTAAGCCTCAATCCCCCCCCCCACATTGCTAAGGGATGACGGTAAGTTCGTCAATGCCGCCTGCTGGTAAAGCACAGTTTGGACGTAAATCGCTATATCTGTTGAGAACTAGCTGCAGTTTCAAAACAATAACTTAAGTTTTACATAGTTTTATGCGAAAAATTTTTTATTAGTTTTTTTTTATTTGTTAGCTTTTATTTACTCGGTTTGTGGAGTTGGGGGACTGGCAGAAACAGTCCTATTGAATTAAATCAGATGCTTTTTAAGTTGCCACACTTCCACTGACGTAGTATTCAAGTCAAAGGTAAATAGACCAACACGTTCACTTATCCAGAAGGGGTTTTAAGGAAAAGGTCGGCACCATCTCAGTTGCTATTATTGTGGGATGTAACTAACACCCGTGACTAACAGAACGCAGCAACAGTACAATTCAACCAAATCAGCGATACGTTTGCGACCAAATTGTACAACCTAGTCGCATATGCTTTTTTTTCTCTCCCGATCGACTTGGCCAGTAGTGTATAACAACCATGACTGAAGGCCTATTCGGTGTGTGTTGATCCCATGCTCCGCGGAGCGAATTCTACGATGTCGGAGGATGACATCTCGGAGTCAACAAACACTTAAGGAATGTGTTGATGGTAGTGGTGAGGTCGCTGTATAGGGCAGGAAAGCAGTGAGGCTGACTCTTATGCAATTTTCTCTTCATCTGTTGTGGATTGAAGACCGGTGAAAGAGAAAAGTTTCAATTTTTTAAGCCTTTTACAAACTTACATTCCGAATGAACTCTCCCTTAATTCCAACCATATAGACAGATTCATACAGCTTCTTATTTTTCTAACACCCTTAAGCATATAAAGTAGAAAATTAATTTTTTTCTTGTACAAATAATAAAACTACATAAAACTATAAAATTGTTGCGTCACATTTTTGACAGCCCTCCTCCCCATGACATGTTTATTTCATATTGAAATGACCGCTCCCTCTGTTCCTTTCTTGGAGTATGAGGTACTTTATGAATGGTGCTAGTAGTATTGTGAAGAACTTTCGCACAAAAAGAGTATTGTTTCGTAATCAATGATGTATTTATTGTTCATGCCTATTTAGATAGATGAATGATAACCATATCCGATCAGTTACGAGCTCATACAGTACAGAGAAACCATTTAAATGTAATGTGTGCAAATGCGCTTGTTAAACTTTTGCTAAAGCAGTGCTACCTCATATGAAGCTGCCGGTTTAATTTAGCTGCATTTAGGTTTAATGAATGATTATCAGTATCGGTTCTAATTTACTAGGTTGACAAAGCGGAGAGAAACCATTTAAATGTAAGGCATGGCTACACGCTTGTTAGATATTGCCCTAAAGTGGTGCAACTCTTTTTAAGAATAGGAAATTACAGTTATTTGAGTTCATTTGGGTTTCCTAAATGATCACATCTTCGAATCAGATTTATGACATTCGCATATACTCAGAAACCATTCAAACATAATATACAGGTTATTCCAAGTAAAGTGTTACAAGCCGATGCCCTGTGAATGGCTTGTGAGAGAAACATAATGATACAAATGAAATGATGGGTGTGATGGGGGACGTTTGCACCAGAAAAAAATTACCTTTGAGTTGATATTTCAAGGTCCTCCTCGTCTTATCTTCCCAACGAGGTACGATACGGCTAAAATGTAAATCAGAAAGTTGGACGTAAGCAGCTAATATGACCAACCGAGAAAATAGATTCATAATTGGATAATCGATGATGTTTAAAAGGTCACTCTGGACATTCTGGCTGCACAGTAGTGACGCCAACTGCCGAGAAGGCTTTGACTCCCACACTGTGCCGTGTCTCTCTCGTCCTTTGTAGGGTGAACACACAGTAGTGAAGAGGCTAAAATGAAATAAGAGGTTCGGTTAATTAAGGAGGACAGTTGGTATTCAGTTTAATGGGACAAATTTTCGAAGTGACTGCCAGACTTTAAGACAAGTAGAGAGTGGAAACTTTCATGGCAGTTGGCTTGACTACAGTACAGCCAGCATGTACAGAGTGAGCTTTTAAACAACGTTTTAACTATTTTATTTATTATCCGATTTTCTTGGGTGGTCATATTGTCTGCTTGTGTCCAACTTTCTGATATACATTTTTGCCGTATCTTATCTCCTTGGGAAGATAGGACGAGGATGACCTTGAAATATTAAATTAAGGTAATTCCTTTTTTCTCGTATAAACGTCCCATATGACACCCATCATTTAATTTCTATCATTAATATTCTCTCATTCACAATTCACAAGGTATCGGCTCGTAACACTTTAGTTGGATCACCATGTATATCTAAACGTTGCCATTCAGGTATATTTTCTTCACGTCGTATTGTTCTATATTGTAGTTATCTAGACAGTGACAGTAATGAGATGAGGATTGGGAAAGTGTAAATTCAAATTCTCACCCTTTAAAGTTTTAAAAAGGATGAAATGTAGTTGGTAATCCTGCAACAGGCGAGTAAGTCTCTAAAATATCGTCTAATAGATATGTAAAAAAGCGTTTGTGACTAGTCGGGCCGTGTAGCACTTAATCTCCGGTGTGGTAGTCTTTTTAATTTTCAAAACCGATAGTTCTAGCTCCAGGAGGCAGCTCAACAAATTTCCATGTTCCATCGGTGAGTAAATAAATCTATACAAACTAGAATAACAGGTATCTTCTCACCAATTACGGCGTCTGCATTCAAAGAGCCATCAACGTGCCTTTGCTTCTACCATTCCAGCTTGTAAGTTGCAGGGCATCCGAGCGTTTGACTCCCATCAACTAAGTACAGCATCCCGCTGCTAATGCTTATGGTAAAATTACAACAATACCCGGTCCCACTTTCCCTACACGCTGGCCAAGTGAATATAACTGTTCATGATCCTTTGGGAGCAGACCACTGCAACGACTGCTAAAAGTCAATTGTGCAATTGCATCCAGTTAGTCTAGGTCAGCCGAAATCCACCCATCAAGTCCCTGACGTCACAAATCAAATTCCTTCCCGTCTGCACTTGGGAATGAGCACCACCCAAGTAAAAGTTGCATTTACACCCCATGAGTACTCACTTACAGATAATGTATCAGCTATGATAGGGAATCCATTACTACACTAAAGTAACTCACGTTTGACAAACACAAGTTCAATGCTTCCAACATGTTTTCTGGTGAAGTTACACACGGTAAAATTTAACTCATGTTTTTACAAATAACTCCATCTACATGGCTGACAAATGGGAGCAAAACAGAGATACACTTCCAGTGCACCTGCTCTTGTCCTAAACAAAATCACGCTTTCCCAATACTCCTGCGACACTTCTCCCATCATCTCCCTTCTTCTCCCATTGGCTACGACCATTTCCTACTGCATCTCCTCTTCCACAGTTCACTCTCACTTCCTTCGTCCCCTTTTTCCATCCCTTCTCCTTTTCAAGGTCCCCCACCCTACACTGGACATTCTTTACCACCAGCTTGCTGCTCTGGACCATGCACTTTGTTCCACACCACGCTTTTGCTCTACCTACTTAATTTCACACCGTCTCCACGGTTTCGTCATCCTCTTATATACTTCTGCCTTCATCATTGCTTCCCTATCATCCAAACTCGACCACTCCATTTCACCCAACAAGTTCCTTTGCTGTCATGCGAACAAACGCTGATTTTCGTTTGTTTCACTCACTCAATCAGCGTGAAGCTTTTTATCAATTGAATAGTTTTCATGTGCTGTTATATCTTTCATTACATTGGATTCTCTTCCACACCATCTCTGCGGTTCTCTTATCTTCCTATCAAATTCCATGTTCATCATAGCTTCCCTGCCCTCAAACTCAACCACCCAATTTCCCCCTGGCTATTTCCTTCACAGTGAGGCTAACATACGCAGATTTTTGTTCGCTTCTTTTCTTCCTCACAGACTTATAATGGAGTAACGGGCTTCCCATTGGATCTAATATGGAACAGTTCTTTGGTCATTATTCCTCAACATCATGTTGGATTTCCGTTCATTTTTTTAATGACCACCCATAGTAAGTCCTCTATGCAAAGTGTTGTCATTATCGACCAAGCAGTTGTTGCTTGATGTGATCTCTTTCGTTGCATTGGAGTATCATCATGGGGTTCTGCTCGCCTTGCTAGAGTCGCTCCCATAATTTCGGAAGCACTAACAAACGTTTTAAACCAACAAGCTTTTAAGCAGCGTTTCAGGTAAGATACCTTAAAAAAATTTAATAATCAAGAGAGCATTCCCCGAGACCACGAAGAAGAAGCATGTTATAATAAACTAATAATATGCTTAGTACTAATGTCTTAGAATTTAAAAGTAATGATAAACTGCACAGCCTAAAGATAATGAAAAAGTAGATATCGATACATTTTAATAAACTGCTAAAGTGCATAAAGCTTTATTACACTCGAGCAAATAGCTACGTTGGGTAATACCTTTAATAACTGCTATTACCTGAGGACAGCTTTTGAAAGAACACACCTACCAAACACTGCTCTGCTACAAAATGATTCACATTCACGAGAGGGAGACTGAAGCCATTCCATCAATACAAACAATAGGAACAATAGGAAAAGACGGCTGTGTGGATTTAATGATTGTTTAAATGCTAATAAAAGAGATTCAAAGAAACCCCACATTAAGGTCTGTGTCGTGACGATTGTTAAAGGACACGCAGCAACCTCCATCACACTGCTCAAAATTAATATGAATGTTATTTGTTGCCATTAATCTAGAAAGTGATGCTGCTGTTTCTATAGAAGTCAAATAACTGTTGTTAGTAAATAATGCTTTATGAAACGTAACCCTATGTAGTTTGGTTGGTAATCATACTACCCACGTAGTTTGGCTTTTTACTGCACTAAGGTAATCATTATGAAGAATGAAAAGTACGTCGTGACAAAGATACTGTCTGTTAAAAACCGATGCAGTTTAAATTGATAATGCACTTTTCGAACACTTTGCTCTTACCGTTTCAATCAACTTTGGCGACACTCCATTTCTATACTTGATTTCAGTATTCACCTCTTGCGGTTATTGGTTTTCATTAGTATGTGATATGTTTGGACTTGCTGTGGATAATTTAAAACGAAAGTGTGTTATTAACTTGATGCTGAGTTTTATGATGGAAAATATACGCTCCTTAGAAACACTTATTGAAGATATGTGAAATCACATTGTAACTATATACCACCCATAAGTAGCACTTTAAAATAAATAAATTCCGTTGAAGAAATAAACTGGCAATTTTCTTTTTGACTTTTTGGTTTACTTTCTATTTAATCAGTCAGGGTGAATATTACGATTGAAAATTTTGTCTTTTCTTTGGCAGCATAAAAACATACCTTCTTTTAATCCATTATCATTCTTTCCTATATGCATTTAAAATTACATAAGCAATTTGAGCAATTATTTATACCTAGTTCATACATAACTATTTTTCAAACACTGCTCTCTAAAAAAAAACATTCATAATGTATGTTGCTGCAAATACCTTTTATCAAGGACCTTATGTAAGCCTCAGCATGAACTTCCATGTTAAACATCAAACTTTAGTCTCGCCCAGAATTGACACAGACCAACGAAATTCTGTATTTCGGCTCGTGTCGTAACTCTTTCACTGCCTTACAAATTTTAATGACAACAGTAAAACCGTTCGGCGTCCACCATGGCCATTTCTTGTTGTTGTTGTTCTTGTTGTTGTTGGGACTCTTTGCCATCACCTGGAGATCGGACCACTGAACCGATTTTCAAGTTCTATAGCTGAAAACGCAGGTATGGCCACGGCCTATGGCCTTTTGCAGGCTATTTTAATGTAACTACAATATTCTTTACAAGGAAAGCCAAATGGGCTAGAAATTTTGCTCTCAACTAGAGATCGAACCAATGAACCGATTTTCAATATTTATATAGCTTAAAATGTAGGTATTAACACCGACCAGGGTGTTTTGAACACTATTTTGAAGGGACTGCAGTATTCTCGTCAGCAGATAAATTATTATTGTAGAGCACTGGGCAGAAATCACTAATGTTGTTGTTGGTACTTTTTGACCTCACGGGGGATCGAACCACTGCACCGATTTTCAATTTCTATAGCTTAAAACGTAGGCATGGACAATGCCTAGGTCCTTTCCAAGCTATTTTAATGTAAATACAATATTATTGACACAGAAAGCCAAATGGGCTATAATATTTGCTCTCATCTAGAGATCCAACCAATGAACTGATTTTCAGGTTGTATAGCTTAAAATGTAGGTATTAACACTGACCAGGGCCTTTTGAACACTATTTTGACGTGACTGCAGTATTCTCGTCGGTAGAGCAATTATTATTGTAGAGCTATTGGCAGAAATCATTAATGTAGTTGTTGGGACTGTATGCAGTCACCTGGAGATCAAACCACTGAACCGATTTTCAAGTTCTATAGCTTAAAACGTAGGTATGGATAAGGCTTAGAACCTTTCGCAGGCTATTTTAATGTAACTACAATATTCATTACAATAGAAAGCTAAATGGGTTAGAACTTTTCATTCACCTAGAGATCAAACCAATGAGACGATTTTCAATGTGTATAGGTTAAAATGTAGGTTTTAACACCGACCATGGCCTTTTGAACACGATTTTGATGTTCCTGCAGTATTTTCGTCGGCAGAGCAATTATTATAGTAGAACACTGGGCAGAAATCATTAGGTGGCGTAACAATTGTTTTACACTGAGCTAAAAACATGAAATTTGGCACACAAATCTTTCTTAACATTAAAAATCGAACCAGAAATGGCCGCCCCCCCGCCGGAAGTCCCCCAGGTGCCTTCAGCGCCCCCCTCCCCAGCACCCCAACCCTCTGTGCCCACTCCCAGGGGTTTGGGCAACAAATTTTTCCAGATCAAGCTCAAAACATGAAATTTAGTGTACAAGTCATTCTTAGCAGTATAAATCGAATTGGGCATGGAATACTCCCAAAGGGGCCCAGTGCCCCCTTTGCCCCCCACTGAGGTTTAACCCACACATTTTTGCAAATCGAGCTAAAAGCTTGAAATTTGGGACACAAGTCATTCTTTGCAGTACAAGTCGAAAAAGCCATAGAACCGCATGAAATAAACCCTAAGGACCCCCAGCACCTTCCTGTGTCTCCCTCATTGAGGTTTGACCAATAAATTCGTGCAAATCGAGTCAAAGCATGAACCTTGACACACAAGTCATTATTAGCATTTCAAATCAAACCAACCATGGAACCCCCAACGAAATATCCCAAAGGACCCCCTAGCGCTCCCCTGTGCCCCCTCTCTGATGCTTGACCAACGAATTACTGCAGATTGGACTAAATGCTTGAATTGTGGCACACAAGTCATTCTTCACAGTACTCATCGAACCAGCCATGGTATCCCTAATGAAATATCCCCAAGGCTTCCCCCCCCGCCGCCCCCCGCTAGGCTCTACCCCCTTAACCCTGCGGCTTCACCAACAAATTATTGCAGAAGAGCTAAAAAAATGAAATTTGGTACACAAGTTCCCATAGAAGTGAACATTTGGTATTTTGTTCACTTGTCTATTACACTTATACATTATTATTATTTTTTATGTACACATAAATATTTACAATTAAGTCTATAAGTTATCAACATTAATTAAACAACATGGTATATTCCTTCACTTGTCAATAATTTGCATAAATTAAATGGATCTCTTTCGTCTCCTTATTTTTTATTGATTATTTAATAGCCATTTTTTGATCTTGTGTTTCATTTCACTATAATTTTGCTATAATAATTTTGCAATAATAATAATAATAATAATAATAATAATA
>JAHWFP010073588.1:553-11961 GCA_023313725.1 Lithobius niger | reverse complement strand
CGATTGCTGGATTAAGGGTTCTCCTACGCCATGAAAAATGATGGAAAATCCCGGATTTCACTCTTTTCTCGGCAGTCTACCGCCCTAAGACCTTATTTTTATTTTCGTTTATGAAAAACATTTTCCTTACAATAATCCGTCAAAAGTGCAGTTCGGACGAACAAAGTACAGAATTTAAATTGTGATTTCCTTTTCGCAAAACGAGCACCATGCTCGACTTACAATGAAATGACCATACCGTTTCACTCACTAATAATATAAATCTAAGCTTTAATCGTCGCTCAATGGTCACCGACAACCAAATCACAGATCTATGCAGTGTGTCTCACTTAGAGGATACGGTTTGCTGTCGTCATTATGCCCATATAGGGCTATGACGTCATCTTCGTAAATCGTCGGCCTTATACGGAAACACGAAACTCGTGAAATTCGGAGCTTTTAATTCACGTTTAACTTAAGTGCGGCAGAAAAATGAGCTTTAGGGCTATTTATTAGGCAATACCAGCGTGAAACAAACGAAATTACATGTAGGATGACGAAATGCAATGGGGCTAGTATCGTTGCGCCAAATAGAGGAAAATATATCGTAAACATCGTAAAACAAAACATCATAAATAAAAATAATTACTTAAAGGAAAGAAGAAAACAAGCCAAGCAACAAAAATCAAACGCTAGAAAAAGGACGTAGTACAGTACGCCAACGTTTATGCGCGTACGTTTCGTCGGAGTGGCATGATCCGGACTGGAACTGGCAACCAAATTCCTCCCCAGATCACTGACATCTATAGCCTCTTTATCACTATGGCCACTCCTTCACTGGCATAAAGATAACTCACTGAACCCGTCATTAAGTTCACAGCAGTGACCAGGGCACCATTCGACCGAGAATGCTTGCAGCCATAGGCAATGGAGAAGGAATACAAAACAAATACAAAGTCTCAACGAAGGATTAAATAAATATAAACAAATAGCTGTAAATTATATAACGGAAGAAGAAAACAAGCCAAACAGCAAAAATCAAACACTAGAAATAACGTAGTACAGTAAGCCACCATTACGCACTAAATAAATCATTTTAACCTTGTACGATTAAATATAGGCAAGTAACTGATGGCGTAATATTATTTAGTCGTGCTCCCCGGAAAAATATCTGGGTTTATTACGGAATCGGAGGGAGGGGGTTATGGGTTAGAATCAAGTGTGATGTAAGTTGGCTTTCGTCTGTGTTACAGTTGGAAAGGTTGGAAATCCTATATCCTAGCCTCGTCGTCCCTGCAGTCTGCTTTTCCCAATCAAAATCTTTGGGGAGTTCGTTGGTAATTCTAATAATGACGACAGAGGAAGGCGTCTCTGTTCTTCAGTCGAAAGTCTAGCCGTTATTTGGTCATTTCGCTAATCCTCTCCAACTTGTTTTTATCGACTTCATTCTACCAAACCGACAAAGAAAAAAGAATTAATTAACCCACCAGACGGCTGCGGTATCATGCTTTAAATCTACTTTAAAAGGCGTTGGAGAGCAGGCTCATACGTCAGGAGAGAGTCGTGCAGCAGAGGTGGGGTTGGTCAAAAAAGCTTGACCCACTTTACTACTTGACCCATTTTGACCCGCTGAATTTTTTTACGTGGCTGTCTCTACTTTGGGCTCAAACTCCATAACCACACAATGTTCAATCAAACATGCATGCTAGATTAGAACATTTAGCAGGAAATACCCACTTACAGTATGTACTTTGTAACTTTATCAGGAGCGATATAAAAGAGAACCTGTAGGGCTCGACGGAGTGTCCATGTTACTTTTATGGCACGTTCCATTTCTCGGTCTGGGTAACGATCCCATGCAGCCAAATGTTAAACGACTGATATTACAGTATTTTTTTTTTTTACGAGCCTTAAGTTAGCCGAAGCAATTAATGCTTGTATGGCTGAACCAGCTCAATTTAGAACATTACCAGATTTTTAGAGAAGAAGAAATATCTGGTAAAGGGAGGTGCCCGCCTGGGGATTCGATTCGGGAAACCTCCGATCATCGTCGGGGCCGAAAGATTGTCCAGAATTAGCCAGAATACATCCCATAGCCGCTTAAGGAGAATGGTAGCCTCTCACGCTACCCTGGCCGGCAGTCCTGGCAGGGACTTTGCCAAGACCCCCTTTCCAAGGGTTCCACCAGATCCGTAAACCTCCGGCAACCAGGCTGAAGCTCTCTCACCGCTCAGCCACGATGACCTGGTCTTAACTAGTTTCTAAGATAAATCACGTTAAAGGTACATATGCTGAATAGGTTTTAACCCAACAGATGGGTGCGACGGAATGCTACTCCTGATATAATTGGGGTGCAATTACGCAAAGACTCGCCTTTAGATTCTCGCAGCTGGAAACTAGCAAGACTACCTACATTTAAGACTTAACGCTCGGTTTCACGTAGCATGCTAGACGCGTCGTCCAAGCGTTGCGCTGAACTGAAAGCACGAAGAACGAAAAACCCCAATCGTAGCATTGATTAGTGTATGCGAGATGCACAAAAACGTGATATCTTCTCATTATTAGATTTACCGGTGTTGCAGCGCTAAACGAACATTATTTTACGGTAATGGTGACTATTCTTGAAGTCTTCGGATGATTTACTGCTACGTCAAAGGATCGTTTAACACATTTTCAATGAGAATCGAAAACGCCGTAGCGTATTATACAGTAAAATACACACGTACCTTGGTTGTTCTTCTGCTTGAAATTCATGAAATTAAACCTCCGGAGGCTTTGTTTTGTCGTCGAGTGAAAAAATAGGTACGTAGCATGAAGCCATTGTTGTTAAGTTTTAATAATTTGGTGTCAATGCAGTGTTTAAGTTTAAAATACGCCTATCGCGTGTCACACGTATCTTTCACAGTTCAGTCCGCATGCTAGAGCAGTTCATTTTTGGGGTGTAAGTAGCGCGACTGGTGGCAGAATCGGTGGCTAACTGGACGATGCGTCGAATTTCTAACGTTAAACCTTTACATCCAGGTAGCCTTGAAACTAGAAATCATCTGGAAATCCAACATGGCGGCGGTTTTAGGTCTGTTGGCTCGCAACGAAAAACAGTCAATATGAGAGTTCAGAAGCGACTAGGAAAGTCGTTTCTTTAGGGGGAATTCTTTATATTATTGTCACGGATTATAAGCCTGCAAGTATTTGCTCAAACGATGTCGGATTTAGTAAATCCAGGTAGCGTCGTTACCATAGCTACGACACCTTTGCCATGGCGATTAAATTTCAGCAGCGAGAATGCAAAGGCGAGTCGTTGCATAAACGCGCCCTTACTCTAGGCATACGGCAACTTCAAGTGCAACAGCGTTCCACGATGGTGAAGCGATGAAGTAGATGGATTCTTCAAGCCAAGGCCGACTGGGGTAGCCACAGGAGGCTGCGTGTTTGGCCTCCTGACTCAACGCCACTTCAGGCGCGCGCGCTGGAAAGTTGACGTTTTTTAGAGCTGCTCTGGTAAAATAGATTCTGAAGATGTTGCGGAATCAACTGGGAAATGAAACAAACAGCTTCTCTCCCAGAAGAACTTGTGACACGGGATGGTAATGAAGCAATAGTCTGGTAAAACATGAGTGAATTACTGTCTCTAGCAAATTCGTCATTCTCTTTAGGGGCAAAATCGGTAGTTTATGGGGTAGTTTATCGGTAGTTTTAGGGGCAAAATCGGTTGCTCTCTACTACTTTTTTTTTTTTTTTTTTTTTAATTTTGACGAGCCTTCTGTCAGCCGAAGCAATTAATGCTTGTATGGCTGAACCGGCTCAATTTTGAACATTACCAGATTTTTTTTTTTAGAGAAGAAGAAATCCGGTAAAGGGAGGTGCCAGCCCGGGGATTCGACCCGGGAAACCTCCGATCATCGCCGGGGCCGAAAGATTGTCCAGAATTTGCCAGAATACATCCCATAGCCGCTGAAGGAGCCTCTCACATGGTAGCCTCTCACGTTACCCTGGCCGGCAGTCCTGGCGGGGACTTTGCCAAGGTCCCTTTCCAGGGGTTCGACCAGATCCGCAAACCTCCAGCAACCAGGCTGAGCTATTGTCGTCTTCGTAACTCGTTTTTGTAAGTCTTGTTTGTACAGTCGGATTGACTTCTCGTCTGACTAAGTCTGCTGTACCTAAAAGCCATTTATTTCAATAAAAGCTATTAAAGTGCTTTTTATTGCACTTATGCAGGTCAGCGCCTCCTAAAATTAAAGGAAAGAATTACTTCACATAAATCGAAGTTCATCTTGCAAGTCGAATCCAATTTACAGTCGCAACATTGTTTTGCCACAGGCACTCACCTCATAAACTATCCACGGGGCACACCCCTCGCACTCGATGAGTCCGAATTCTGTGAAGTGAAAAGAATTCTGGGGCAAGAATTAACTTGGAGTCATTGGTTATTCGCCCCATCAACTGCCCGTACTTGATCACTTGTTACCAGACTAAATATACTAAAGAAAATTTTCCTGTTATTAATAAAATTAAACTTAATAATACTAATAATAAGATGTTTACTCTCATCAAAAGTGGGAGTGGGATCACGGAAGGGCAGGCCACAGACACCGTTCCCAGCGTTAAAAGGAAAAGAGAGAAGAAGTGAATTCGTATTATGGAAGAGTGATTAAAAGGAGTATGCCAGTAAGTCCTTTTAAGGAATTTAGTGAGATCACCGTCCAGTAGCTTCTTCTTAAAGATTGAGATTGACGCGGCAGAGACCGTCTCTTCGGGTAGTGAGTTCCAAATTGGAACTACACGCACGGCGAAGAATGATTTCCGACAGCTCAGATGTGTGAGCTCGACACTCAGCTTCAGGGAATGGCCTCTGGTGAATGAAGAGGGAGCTTGATCGAAAAAGGGGAGAGCGATCGGCAGTAATCCATGCAAAATCTTGAAAGTCATTATTAGGTCTGCCCTAATCCTATACGCAACTCTAATGGTTCCAGTCCGGCCTTACGAAGGCGAAAACTGGCCTGAAGAGTCTTGAAGCCAGGCAGGCTTCTAGTGAAGGTTCGCTGTACAGCCTCAAGGCGATCAATATCACCCAGTAGGTGGGGGGACCAAACTGGGCTCGCATATTCCAAAAAGGGTCTTACAAAGACTTTAAAGGCACACTTTAACTTAACAGATATATGCAGACAAATTTCCGACACACTACCCCTAGACCCATTATGACGTGGATCTGGCCTGAAGTTCGCGTTGCTTCCGAATTTTGCATTTACCAAATCTTTCTTGATTGATTCGCCAAGTAGAAGGACTGGGTTTCTTGTTTCGTTTCTTTTGTCCGCATTTTCTGAAAGGATTAGGAAAATGAAAGAACTGGAACGAAGTATGTTGAAAAGAGAAGCCAAAAGAGCACAGTGTCAACACAGCCCGACGTTTCGAGCTGACTCCACCTCATTATCAAGGAAATAAAAACACCAATACACTTTAAATTGCATAACCGACAGCCAAATGCAGGCAAAACTGCCTTAGTCAATACAACAATTCGAACAATTTCTCAATTGAGAATTTAAAAAAAATTTATTTTTGCCTGCAATTGGCTGTCTCTTATGCAAAAAGTTTTTTGAATTTTTTACTCCCTTGATAATGGGATGGTGTCAGCTCGAAACGTCGGTTTGTGTTGACATTGTGCACTTTTGGCTTCTCTTTTCTACATATTTTCTGAAAGGAGACACAGGGAGATTTTTACGCAGAGGCGTAACTTCAAAATTGGAGCTTGGAGGCGTGAGTGCAGTGGAGGGGTCCCTTCATAAAAAAAAATGCAGTTATTGCCACATAAAGTGAGTCCTGTGGAGGCTGCCCTCCTTCATAAAAAAAATGCAGTTTTGCCACACAAGACAGGACCCCACTGGGCAGCCGTTACCGTCCCCACTCACCCCCCCATAAATATGCACTTAGCCACTCAAGGCGAAAGCCCAGTGGAAGAGCCTCATTCAAAGAAAAAAGTACAGATTTTGCCACTCAAAGCGAGAGCTTAGTTGAGGTCCTTTATTTAAATAATGCAATTTTTGTCACATAAAGCGAGAGTCCAGTGCAGCCCCCCCCCCCCCGTCACACAAAAATAAAAAAGAAAATTGGAAATAAGCCAACAGCGAAAATCATACACTAGAAATAACGTAGTTCAGTAAGCCACCTTTATGCACTTACGTTTCGTCGGAGTGGCATGACCCGGATTCGAACCGGCTACCCAGGTCGCCCCCAGATCACTTGGATAGCGCCTTAATCGCTATGGCCACATCCTCCACTGGCATAAAGATAACTCACTGAACCCGTTATTAAGGCCACAACCGTGACCAGGGCTCCATTCGACCAAAATTCACTCAGCTTTAGAGAATGGAGACGGAAGACAAATCATACACTCACAAGGCTCAATAAAGGAGAAATAAATACACATAAATCGCTGGAAATGATAGCGATGAAGGCGCTATGCAAGTGATCTGGGGGCAAACTGGGTAGCCGGTTCGAATCCGGGTCATGCCACTCCGACGAAACGTAACTGCATAAAGGTGGCTTACTGAACTACGTTATTTCTAGTGTATGATTTTCGCTGTTGGCTTATTTCCAATTTTCCTTAATATCATTTCCAGCGATATATGTGTATTTATTACAAAAATAAAACACAAGACGGAACTATAGCAATAACTTACTTTCTGAAACTTTGCGGTTTTCAAAAAAAATTTAAATAGGGACCGATGAGCCCCCCCCCCCCCCCAAATCGATGGGCCCGGAGGCGGAGCCTCCTCTGCCTCATTCTAATTACGCCACTATTTGTACGTTTTAGAATTTCAATGCTTTCAGCTTTCATTATTGCAGGGTTAACTCGATCTGGAGCACATTGCCACGTGATTTTTGTTTTTAATTGAATAACCTGACGACACGAAATGTTTTCTCCGAGAGTACAAAATATGTGCACAGGTAGTACACAAGCTGTGACGAGAATGTGTACTCTCGGTGCACAGAATGTGTACTGCCAGTACACAACTCGTGTGGAGGCTGGGAAAGTAGACATTCATGTGTACTGTTCGTACACATCGTCTTCATAGTGTAAGCACATTGATGGCTTTTATCGAAATTAATTTCGCATAGGCCAATCTGCGACCAGCACATTTCAAAATTGTAATCTTCAAATTGCAAATTCGAAATTTCCAATTTCGCGCTACGTGAACAAAATTTGGTGTCCCTCATTGTGTCAATATAGAAGGGTTCCACGAACCTAAACTCACCGAAACAGTATATCCACTACGACGTTACGTATATACAAGGGCCTAATAGCACTAACCAAAGAAGGTCATTTAGATTGGTTAAACCAAGTTACGACCGGGAAGGCCTCGGATTTGAGCGAAAGCAGGTTTGTAAAACGGTACCGTAAAACGTGTTTTTGTCCCAAATTTACAGCTTTAGAAGAAAATTTGATGCGAAACGATGCGATACTACGTGCCTACAAGGCCAAAATGGCTCTAACCTAAAGGTTAATGTTATCTCGGCGTATTTTGACGTCTTTGAAGGACCAATCCCGCTTCGCGTAGCAGCCGTGAGTAGCCTTTTCACCTTTCCAACTCCTAGATGCAGAACCGTCGAATCTTCAAACAATATAAAGAAAATAGCGGTAAATTAAAAATGGAACAACACTATTCGCAGCAGCGCCGCGCTTTTCATAACTCAAACGAGATCACGTGACCCACAATCTGGAGTGTGGATCCTGTGTTTAGAATATGGGCAACGCTGTCGAAATGCTGAACATTTCTTTAATAAGAAACTCGAAAAGCACAGCCACGTGCAGCTGAGGGTTGGAATGTATAAAAGGTCGAATCAGGCGAAAACACGGAACATAAAAGCCTATAGAAAAAGTAGACCTTGCTGGGTTTTAGTGGTGGAATCCTGTGATCCGATATTACAGATGACCTACCATGGCTACGGATGGATACTCGACGAGTTGATCGTATAGTCGTTCAAGTATTTTTATAGTAGGTGTTGTTATTGAAGGTCGCCTGCGAATACGGCGACGACCGACTAATCGCCAAAACACGATGATAATTATTTACATGATAATGCTGACAAAAAACGGTATAAAAGAAATAAAAGCACTAAATTGTAGAGTTTAAAAACCCAAGGTGCACATGTAAAAAAGACACATACTTGACATTTCGAGCTGAAATCAAGCTCATTAGGCCGCTAAGTATAGGTTATCAGCCACCTTTCCGAGGAATGAGATATAACAATGTCGAAGCCCGCAGGGCCGAGCCATTGTTGTATCTCTCCGAGGAAAGTGGCTGATAACCTATTTATCACCCAATTTCACGATCTCAGTCCGACAACAATAGTATAGCACGCACACAACAAAGGACGAAATCGTGCTGACGTTCTTTTGCGCAGAAAGGTCGACAATGCGACAAAGATGTCATTGTTGACAGGATTGTTATTCCTTGCTTAGTGAAGAGTTCTGTGCTCTTGTTTATTGACTGTAACTCGATTCCGAAATGCCCCCTCACCCTTCATACCGCGGAAACTCAACGACGAGCAGCCTCTTCAGACGATTTTCTCCCCAAAAATTTTTTAGGAGAAGTTGTTTGAAGGGGCTAATAACCTTTATAGTTCAGTGTCATAATGTTTTCGTGCTACAAGAAAAAATAAATAACAAAACGAAAGTATTTTTTTTCTTGCTTAAGCAAAACAAGCTCTTCACGGTGCTGTTCTTAATTTTAACCAAGACTGTAACGTCCTTTTTAACATCTGGAGCAAGCATGATGTTCTTAATTCATAAGCAGGCGTGATATCCAAGAGCATGCGTGATATCCGATATCACTCCTCCTTTTGCATCTCAGTCTAAACCATTGTTGCAATATCGTCGTGTTCCATTGTTAAAGGAGGACTGAGATCGTGAAATTGGGTGATAAAAAATAGTTGAGTGGTACTTGGGAGCGAGCGGTACTAAAAAAAATTGATGCGAGCGGGGCAGTGTTTTTTTTTTACGTTTTATTCGTGACTTTTTCAGATCCAGGCGATGACTTTATTTTTTTTTTACCCAACAAAACGAAATCAGTAGCTTACATTTTTGTTGTCGAGTACAATATCGATGTTTTAATATGCGTGTAAAAGTTGTGCATTTGATTAAAAGTCATTCTTAAGATCCACGTTTTTAGTTGTGACGTGCCCCTGAACGATCATTCGTTTCTCGACGATCATGTGAATGGATCAAAGATCTCATGTGGTCATCTGCGACGAGTAATGTTTAAATAAATAGACATAAATCGCTGGAAATAATATTAAGGAAAATTGAAAATAAGCCAACAGCGAAAAACATACACTAGAAATAACGTAGTTCAGAAAGCCACCTTTATGCAACTTACGTTTCATCGGAGTGGCATGACCTGGATTCGAACCGGCTACCCAGTTGGTAGTTTTCGCTGTTGGCTTATTTTCAATATTCTTTACAAGTAATGTTTGGAGAAAGTGCTGATGCGAGATTGGTACTTTTTTTTTTAGACAATGCCGTAAAAAACGTTTCAGGCGCTTAAGAAAAAAACCCATGACCATAAATACAGATGCAAACCTATTTACGTTGCCTTTTGGGCTTATATGTCAGACTGTCTGAGAGGGGAATCGAGCCCAGGACCTTTGAAACCAAAAGCCGACGTCCTTCCGCTGTGGCATACTGACACGGCCATACTACCGCTGAGGCCGTGTCAGTATGGCTCAGCGGTAGGACCTCGGCCTTTGGTTTCATAGGTCCTGGGTTCGATTCCCCGTTCAGGTAGTCTGGCATATAAGCCCAAGGCAAATTAATAGGTTTGCATCTGTATTTAGTTATTTCTTGTGAGCCTTTGGCTTTCCCGTCTTTAAAGAAACCATGCGTGCGCTCCTGAAAACCACTTAATTAATTTTTAGTGGCCTTATCCAAGAGTCAATAGGAATAAAAAAAAAATTAAAAGGACATACCTTCTCACTGTGTTCGAGCATCCTGCGTAAAATAGCTTTTGCAACATTTATATAGGGTTAGACTGAATATAGCAACACGGTTTTCCACGAGGGAAAAAATTGGAAAATGAATGCCTCCTTTGCAACATTTACACACGTCTGAAGTACTGTTGCAAAACTGAGCCATACAGGAAATGCCAAACGGGAGGAATGTATCTTTAAAAATGATAAAATAACAATTCCAATAAACAAATAATATCTGTTGATGTGCAAACCTACCAGAAAATTAGTCAGAAGTAGAGCAAATCAAACTCCTATGTACTGTGAAATGCACAAAAGGAAGTGATGATGCCCACATTCTGCCATCGACATTCTTTTTTTCGAATTCCACAATTTCGCACAACTTAGAAATTCTTTGCATTGCACTTAATAATTCGACGGTCCATAACCATATTCTTCCGAACATATTGTGTACCTGGTGTATCTTCAGTCCTGCAAGTATTTTGTGAGTGGCTACGTCTTCCTGGATGGGGTGGCTTTCATCGATGGCCGCCATTGTTTTTGTAACCATCTTGGATATCAACAAGGCACTCTTCTACTGAAAACGTACAATCGATTATCTGTGTTCGTTCTGCGTAGAACTCAAGATAGGCCACGGACACTATAAATAAATTCAGAGAATACACGGATCTTTTAAAACGTTTTTTTTATCGTCACTTGTCGCGAGTTGGCCGTCGTTATACAAGCTGGTACAACCAGTTTCATCACTTCCACTTGTGTTGACCACAGCAAATGGAAGTTTGATTTGCTCTACTTCTGATTTATATTCTAGTAGTTTAGCCCACCAACGGAACATAGCTTTTTTTTAAAGTGATTTTGTTACTTTATCCTTTTTCTTTTTTTTTCTTTAAATTTCTGTTGACTGTCGATAATGAGCTTGATTTAGCTTGAAACCAGAGTTTCTGTGTTTTTTTTATTTTTTTTACTTATGCACTTTGGGCTTTAATTGCGATTAAGACTACTAATATCGGGGCAGAGATACGGGACGGAAGTTTAAGTTTTAATAATTTCAGCCGAAATAATGTGGCCTTAAAATAGAAGATCATTATATCGGGGAATTGCTGTGTCAGCTCCCCATGGCAACCAGCTGTTCTACTTACGTATATATTGTTACTAAGGGATTACATGATTTTACGGTGTTACCAATATAATAGAGAAATGCAGGTGAGGTCATGTTAGGGAAACTCCCAGCATCCAAGGCCAACCTATGCATCTTTGATGGAGGGTTGTCATCCTGGGGCAAGTGGCCTTGCCGTAATACGTCGGGAAATGTGGGGTAGGATACTGGAATCCGTCGCCATAACCTTTAGCTGCTTCTCTCGAACCCAATTGTGAATTCCACTTCCTCCCCCCCCCCCCCACAACCAAAATCATGATTGGGCTACTGGGTCGGGCCTACTGGCAAATCAGGCCCTAACGAGAGATGA
>JAHWFP010073564.1:0-12324 GCA_023313725.1 Lithobius niger | reverse complement strand
TCCACACCACGCCATTGCATGGCAATTACAATGTACTTTAATAATAAAAATAATAATAAACTTTATTGTAACGCATGAATGTATAGGTGATCAACATAATGGGAGGGAGGGGGGGGGGGGCCAATGAATGTGCCAAAAGGGTGAGGTTTAGGCGCTGGGCCCGATTCTAGGAAAAAAAGCCAACTGAAAAAAGCCTGGAAAAAAAAGCCGGTAGGGAAAAAACGCAACAAAAATCTGGAGGAAATTTCACAAAAATAGTACCTTTAAATATGTGTGTGTAACAATGGACAATGGCCATAGCTGGAAATACTATCAGCACATCTGGCATGCTATTAAGCAAGGCTAATCGAAGTTGTTCTGACTAAGACCAGGAATTACATAACGGCAAGCTTCACTTATTACGTATGATTTACTCTCTCATGCGATAATTGATTTCCTCGTTTTATAACCTCTTATCTGTTTTTTTTTTGGTGGTATGGGAGAGGTGCGAGGGGGGGAGGAGGGGGGGGGGGGGGAAACAACACACTCTGGAAAAAAGTACCAAAGTTTATGCACGGAAATATCGAATAAGTCTCAATAAAAATTTTAAGGAATTTTGAAAAAACCTAATGTTTTCCCGAATTTTCTTTTAATTAGCCATAGTCGATCAAATTCAATACTCCAACTCCTCCTTACTCAGTTACGGCATATGTAGAAAATATATGATTCCCGATTCTTCTCCCCCTCCCCTTCTATTTCAATTTTGGTGGAAACTTCGTTATTTCACGAATATTCTCTTACTGAACTCCACCAGTTCTCCAGTAAAAGAAAAGAATTTGGGAGGAAACTTGTGACTTCGAGTCTTCCTGTAAATGATTCCTAAGGCATTTAAGGTAACTTTGATCGAGTATCAATCAGCTGATGAATGATGAATGCACACGTAACTATGTTAAGTCAGTATTTGTGGTGATTTTACACCAGATTTGTTGTAATTTTTTCCCTATCGGCTTTATTTTCCTTTTTTTTTCGCGGTTATTTTTTTCCATCGGCTTTTTTTCGTTCAGCTTTTTTTCTGGGGCTTTTTTTCCCGAGGCTTTTTTTCCATCGGCTTTATTTTCCAAGGCTGTTTTTCCGCAGCTTTTTTTCCAGGCTTTTTTTTCCGGGCCTTTTTCTCCAAGGCTTTTTTTTCCCCCGTTCACCCTGGGCCCATTCTTACACCAACCCAAAACAGACAATTACCGTCAACACACGAAAGCAAAAAATTAAAAGTAAATAAGAAAATGTGGCAGTGGGGGCTGGGAGAGAAGGGAGGGAAAAAATGAGAAGGAAAGAAAAAAGTGGGAGGGGGATGATTACCAAGTTATGCGTTAAACAAATGACGCAATAATAGAGTTTTATAGGCCTGTTTATCAGGGCTGAACCAAACTTCTCAAGAAGTTGTCAGAAGTTAACCATTTTTTTTTTCAAACTAGCCTACCACTTTGTTTTAGAGCTTTTCAATGAAGAAAATTTAAGACTTACAGCTTAAGATAAAAAAAAAGTAACGCATGTTTAACAGGACCGACTGCATACTACCATTACTCCAAGGTCTTTGCCGCATGTCTGAAAACCATGCGCATGTTTTTTTTTTATGACTTGAAGGCAACTTCGGCGCAAAACTGAGAAGCCTCACGAGATTTTCCTGAACTGACGAAAACAAACGGTGTTTGATATGCAGGCTGTCAATAGTTCGAAATTTTGGTATTTTGTTTCCCCTAACAAAGATCAAACTGACTTGTAAAATTAAAAAAAAAAATTCCAAATTGTTTGCTAAATTTTTGTCATAAAAAATCACATATCGCCCATATGTTGTTTTTCGGTGATAAATTCCCGTTAAACAAGAGACTTTTTTTTTTATGCCCGAATTGAACAAAAATTGTTAAAACGTGTCGGTCATACCTCGTAACAGCACTTTAAATCGGTCATATTTTTAGATTTCATGTAAGATGATTTTTATTTATGCCTATTTGTTTACAAAAACCGATGTTAAAAAAGTCATCATACCATAAGGGTCATGAATTGCCAAGTTCTACATCTGTTTAGTAATTTCCTACCAATCGGTAAAAAATAAAGTCGGATGTAAAATTGGAATGAATATAAAAATTCGTTTCGTAGATCACAGATTAAGACAGATATAAGGATTCGTTTCTTCACTTCTGGCAACAATAAAGTATAGTAAATAATTTCGACCTTTTCTTGAACAACAAACATAGTACGTAGCGTGACTATACCGTTTGTCGAACAAAAAAACGCGTTTGGTCCTATTCTTAAAGTATTTTCTCTGCTAACTCAATACACGCAGCCGACTGAGGTGTCCCCACCATGTCCGCTCAGCGGCTCTTTAATTGTCAGTCAGCTTCCCGGGCGTCCCGCTACGACGTGTTACCCGCTTGGTGCCACCCCCTGCTCGCTCTATAAATTTCCTTCTCTGGCCTTGATACTGTCACTATAGATTTCCAGTTGCGACCACAGATGGCACCCCTTGCCATAGTGTGTTTGTTGAGTTTCCATCTCATCATTCCTTACGTTTCATTGTTTCAGGAAGACGTAGTCGAGGCTACAATGTTCATATTGTTGCTTTCTATTTTTTAAACAATTTAATTTGGGTCACAAAGCCCGTATCTACATAATAATAATAATCTACAAAATAATCTACATAATAATCCTGGAGGCCGGCTAAAAGGAAAACTAAATGGAAAACCGGAAGGACAACAATCACTTTAATCGCTTCTCATTGTTTTCGTGCACACAAGCCGTGCGCTATGCACTCCACCTCTAAACTTAAAACTAAACTTAGCCTATACAGAGAAACACATAGCCGAAAAACCGGTGCTGCTCACAAACCATATACTGACAAAAATACCCTATGCCAAAAAACGCCCGGTCGCTGCACAAAAACTCAGGACTGTCCGGAAATTTGCCTGCGTAATCCCAGTTGCCCGTGTAATGTCTTTGCTACGGTGCCTAACAATTCCTGGTGCACGTGCTAAGGATTGAAAACTATCGTCCAAACTGTTGATTGTTCACGGGTAAAATGAAAGAATCCATGTTTCACCTAAATGCATATAGTTTTAAGTCAAACTAAGCTACGTTGTTAATTTCTTGGCCTCAAAATTGGCAGCTGGAAACGATGCAATGGCTTATTAATTCGCAGATGAAGGTTTTCACAGCTAGGCTGAATTGTTACAAAGTGGACAACAACAATCACTGTTCAGCACGAGGCTAATCATTGCTATTTTGCAAAGTAGTCATTTACAATAAAAGCTCTGTGAGTGAAAACAAAACAATAACGAGCCATTGTTAGGCCGCCATAGGCCGGCGATTTACTTCTTTCTTCTCCCAGAAAAGGAAAATGCCTAAGCAGCCGTGCTAAAGGTTTCAACTTTTGTTCTACGAAAGCTTATTTATTGATTTCCCACAGAAAAATTGTTTCATGCAAAGATGATGGTTCAACGCTCACATTCTTTAAACGGTGCATCCTGTGATTTCAGCCACTAGATGAGCAGATTCAGTGACTGGGGCCAACAAAAATCACCCTTTATCAGCCAGTGAGCGCAAAAATTGGATTGAAGAAATTTTATTCCGTGAAAGCATTTCTTAGCCAGTGTGTGCGAAAATGGAAGTGGGAGTGGGGAGTTGGGAGTGAGAGTGGAGAGTGGAGAATGGGTGTGAGGGGATGGGAGTAGGGAGTGGGGAGTGGGAGTGAGGGGGTTGGGAGTAGGGAGTGGGAGTGGGGCCGGGAGGAGGGGGGGGGAGTGGGTCTGTAAACTTAATTCATGACCGTCCCCATACGTAGCAAGCACGGGGTTCTGCTAGTTTAAGAAATAAATAAGTCAATTAATTATATCAACCCACCAATTTCTCAAAATTAGAAATTTAGCGCCATTTTGTTTTAAACTGTAAGATTAACAAAGCCGGGATAGTTTCATTTGGTTTTCACCAACGAATCAACTTTTCGCCGGCTGGCAAGTTTACTTTACGCGCGACCAAGCTGCCATTTATAGTCCAGGCCCGAGTGGCATCCGGTGCAATTTTCGTGGGAAAAACATGCCACCTATGGCAAAGTGTTAGTATGGTCACAGGCTTTCAAAAAATCGTTGGTGTCAATCCCGCATTTTTAGCAGGGGGTGGGGGGATTATGTACCCCTCCTTAAAATAGAACTAAGTAGCAAAATTAGTGAACCCCCATCATGTTTGGTATCAAATGAAAGGTGTTGGTCCACAGATTATTAATAAAGTACAATATTTGACCTTCGACCTCATTTCACCCAAATAAAGATAAAAAGATAAAAAATTACAAATTTTTCCACGAATTTGACTAAATTAATAAATTTGTATGGTATCTTGTCATGTTTGGTATCAAACGAATGGTGTCGGTCCGCAGACCATTAATTAAATATAATATTTGAGCTTTTACCCCATTTGATCTTAATACAGGTAAATAGGAGATCAACATTTGAAGTTTTTGTTCCACATTTAACAGAACTAGTGAATATTTACTATGCTATCGTGTATAGACAGTATCAAATGAAAGCTGTTGACATGTGGATCATTATTAATTGACCTTTGACGTCATTTGACCCACTTTACTAACGACTTTTAAACATTCACTAGGAATCACGTACCATGTTATACGTAACGGCAAAACAGTCATTGGCTTATTTATACCAGCACAGCAATTGTAGATGCATAGATGCGATTTGCAAGATGTTCTATTACGACCAAGAGAGTTATACATCTTAATTACTGTGCATTACTGTGCAATCATCAGGATTACTGTGCATTTAAAAACCAATTTGGTTTTCTCCGAGGTGGCTCTGCCGTGATTCAACTTCTTCGCTGCTTGGATTTTTGGACACAAGCAATGGATACCAAAAGCCCTTATCACATTGTGTACTTGGATTTTGCTAAGGCATTTGATACGTAAAATTACTTCATCGACTTTCAGATGTTAGTATTGGTGGGAAAATACTAAATTGGATTGAATCATACCTAGGTGGTAGGACACAACGTGTTAGAATAGATAACAGAGTTTCAACACCCATTATTGTTACTAGCGGTGTGCCTCAAGGAACGGTACTTGGCCCCCTCCTATTTGCAATCTTCATTGACTCGCTTGTGGAAAAGGTTGGTAGTGATTCTTTATATTTATTTGCGGATGACTCTAAACTGGGAAGGTTAATTAAATCCGATGAGGATCTCACAGCAATACAAGCTGCGTTAAATGCTATTAACTCTTGGTCCATTGAGTGGCAGCTACCATTGGCTATTAATAGGACTGCTGTAATGTCAATTGGTGTGCCACTTTTCACAAGCTACACTTTGAATAGTGAAATACTCCACCCAACTTCTATGCATGGTGATTTGGGCATAACCATCACCAGTGAAATTAAATTCTCTGTACATTTTGCCTCCATTGCATCTAAAAGCACACAGAAAAGCTTATCTTATACGTAAATGCTTTAAAGTTAGTGTAGCAAGCTCCCTAGTTAATACGTATAAGTCATATGTTAGACCAGTTTTAGAGTATGGTTCTGAGGTTTGGAATCCACACCTTAAAAAAGATATAAAAAAACTCGAAAGTGTTCAAAGGAAATTTACAAAGTATTTACCCGGCTGTATTGAGCTATCTTATTGCGAACGATTAGTTAAACTCAATCTGGAGTCCCTTACATTTTGTAGGCACATCATTGATTTATGTACCTGCTATAAGTTGATTCGGACCAATATTTATCAGGGCGAAGGACTTCCCTTGATTAAGGTCCACTCTGATTGCACCCGAGGGCACGTTTGGCGTTTTGACTGGAAAAGTGCCAGATGTAATAGCAGGCACTATTACTTTATATTACTCGTAGGGCGTATGTGGAATACTTTGCCTCAGGAAGTGGTTGCCTCTTCTTGTATTGCTACATTTAGTAGAAGACTCAAATTGCACCTGAGCGATAAAACTTTTTACTATTCATGACTCGAGTATTTCTACTCACGATTTTATTTCTATATTTTATCTTTCATTAGTGGTATGCATGTAAGTGATACCAACATGTATCCTATGTAATTTCCTTTCCTTGTTTCGGGGATAAACAAATTATTATTAATATTAATAATGGCACTTCTTCAAGCAGTAGGATCCTATATTGAATTCAATGGTGTTGACAACAGTTTGGTAGAGGTAGAATTATATAGTCACCAGACAGAACAAAAAATATTGCAAGGAAACCCCGTCAGAAGAGCAATCCAAGCTCATCTACACGTATTAGAGGTTATCTCTACATGTTCCGTTTCATGCATTTTCGAAGAAGTATCTATCTATCAAAACATGCGTTTAAATAAAGCTATTTGTTTAAATAAGGCATCTGCGGAAGAGATGTGAAATACATTCCATTTATTTACAGAGAAGTGTCCAATATTTTAAAGACAGAATATGTGATTAAAGCTTTTTACGAATTCGAAGCTGTTGATGCCACTAATCCAATCTCAGTTGCACTTTTGCAATACATGCAGATGGTGATTGATCTTTGGGATTTTACTACAAGTGTGCAATCTGTGATTTGCAACCTTACTTCACTTGAAAGTATGTCTTTGCCCATGACAAACAAAACTACGCAAGAACCCTTGCAATTTATTTAGCTGAGATTAATGATTTAGGGAAAAATGCTCCAAAGATACTTGCTGAAGTTGAAAAAGGAAATTGAAAAGTGAACATGACCATGGTGCCGTTTTGTAGTTTTGGTGGCGACCAAGCAATGTAGCAAATCAACCGAAGCATGAAAGTGTTGGAGATATTCGTGTATACCCTTAATCCCCGTGCATGTGCAAAATATTTTCTTGTAGCGCCTGAAATGACAAGGTTAGCAAGTGAAGCACAGGACATGGCTGTTGTAAATACGTCAAGAAATCTGAAGCATGACGAGTTAAACCTATAGCAACTTTACAAACAATCAATGACAATATACTGAAGCTTCATATCTATTTCAAGGAGTTATTAAATCCATTTGAAGACGGCACAGGACAGATGCTCAACCTTGTCACAAAGACATTAATGACAGAGGACATCCAAGTCGTTGTACGTAGGACAAAAGTAGGACAAAAGTAGGACAAAAACTATACGTACAGTTCTTCGAACGAAAGAGTACATATGACTTCGGCGAATATATGGGACAAAATCTTCTTACGTTATAAACCAAAGTCTCATAGCAGAAATGAGAACGATAATTGGTAGGAGAACGATAATTGGTAGGACCGCAACCGCAACGACCCCAGGAAGGGGAACAATGAAAGCGTGCGAGTGTGTCAGTTCTTTGGCATGAAGATGAAACTGGGACGTTGTTACCCTGAAAAATAAGTTGAAATTGGCACATTACTGCCTTGACTAACAATTGGGTTCTAACTAAACACCGTGGTAGTCTCAAGGTCAAGTATTACATGACGTCATGCACACTTCTTTTCACACGGTACGCATCGCTTAAGCCATAGCGAAAAGACTGGGAGTGGGAGGAGGGCAAAGTGAGCTGTTACCATTAAGCATACTATTACGCATTAACTAAACCTAGAAGAGAACAAACAAACAAGCACGGGAGCCGGGAGCCGGGTACGCGTTCAACTACGTACAGCAAAGAGGAGAAAGGGAAGGAAACCAAGAAGAGTGGGAGGACGGGATAAAAGAAGGAGGGGAGAGGGGAGAGGGGAGGGAGAGGATTGGCGGAAAGGGGGAGTGTTACACAAACAAAAATCGACTTTTGCAGTGAACGATCAGGCAGCACCGAGCAAATACTGGGAAACAACGACGGGTCAAACAAATCCCCGGGCGAAGCCGGGTACGATGCTAGTCTACTAATATAATACCCAACCTCAGGAACCAGCACAAGGAGGAGCAGCAGCCTGCAGCCGTAGCAGCCCAACATTCAAAGTAACGGCTACAATCGTGGCTACAATTTAAAGTAACGTTTTGTTTCATTCTTCCTGCGCATGCCATGTCATTGCTACCGTGCATAACACTTCTTGGTGCCTTTTGAGCAAGCTATTTCATTGCTACCGTGCCTAACAATTCTTGGTGCACTATTTCCAGTAGTTGATTGTTGATGGATAAAATGAAAGAATTGTTGTGTAAGGCTGTGCGGAGTTATTTTGGATGTATATCGTTTGTAGTTCGTATGTATTATGTTTGTATTTAATTTTGCAGAGCGTACGGCTGCGGGCTGTCGCAAATCTTGCGTGAGGCTCGGGAAAAGCCGCGTCATTTAAGTTTTGGTTGCGATGTTTAATTTAGATGTTAATGATAATGATAACGATGTTCTACTGCTCAATAATAAGTTTGCCGTTGTAAACGATAAGGCATTCGTAATTTTTTGCTAATTGTGCATAAAAATGAGTTCGGCAGCAGGCTTAAGGCGGCGACTTAAACTGTTGCTAAGTAACGTAGCATGGACCTTTATTAATACGTCTGCAATTTATCTCAGGTGAACTTGTTATTGGGGTTTTAGGTTTGTCAGTGGGACTTTGTCATATAGTTTGGTAATAAGATTAGCTGTGTAAGAGGTCGCTGGATTAGAAGTTGCTCGTGATTCACGTGGATGTGAAAGTTGTGTATTGTTACAATTGTACTGCTAAATTTCAACTAAAATAAAATCACTTCGTCGGCTGGCAGCAATCCAGCAGCATCTCATCAAATGGCCTGCCTTCTTCCTTTCGGGGGGGGGGGGGGTGACTTAACAGGAGGGTTAAGCCTCACTTAACCCTTTTTCTGCCTTTTGGGTTAGGGTTACTTTTAAGCCTTTTCTCTTGATGTGAATCTCTTGTTTTCAGAAGCCATGTAAATCTCTTACCCTCACGAACCTAAGTCCACCCTATATGTAAGTAGTGTAAGGTCCGAGGATAATGTTGCCTTCCCTTATTAGCTAGAAAGATAATCGCTACACCTCGAAGGGCAACTTATGTAGAAGGCTGCCTAGCTTGTAAGCCCAACCCCCAACCTAAATTAGCTCTTCTTTAGTCTAATACTTTTGCTCTCCCACTTTGCCGATTTCTGGACATGGTGCCGAAACCCGGGAACAACCAAGGAAGACGCACGTAAGATCTTTTGTCGGCAGGTGGGTGAGGGTTGTGGTTCGTTAGGATTCCTTTCGCCTTACCCCCTTAGAGGTAGTGTCGCTTGTGCGGCATCCGATTTACTTTCCCATTAGGGGAAGGGCGAATCTCGAATGTGAATTTCTTTCGTTTAGTTGGCGGCTTCTTTGCTTTGTTGAAGGTTTGACTGCTTATGTTAGTGTTACTTGCATAATTTAAGGATGGATCTAGCCCAGTTAAAAAATAGTCGTGCGGCTCGACGCCCTATTTTATCTAGGTTGTTTGACGAATTAACTCGGGCGATAGCTGATGCTGACAGATTGTTAGTCGAAACGTTGCTTGAAAAGATTCAGGTGAAGGAGGCAGCGCTATTGTTAATAAATGAACAATTGGAAGTTGCTAGTCCGGCCGGTGAAGTAGCTGCTGAAGTGACAAACAATGATGTTTTCAATGATGTCATTATTGATGCTAAAATCCGAGCAAACAGATTCTTGAAGGGTAACCCTGTGGTGCAACCCGCTGCTGCATTGACCGGTGCTGCCAGGACAACCAAGTTTGCCAAATTGCCCAAGCTGTAGATTGCCAAGTTCGATGGATTGGGAAAGATTTTCCGACCAATTATGTGCAGGAATTGACCAAAACACAGACTTGGCTAAAATTGACAAGTTTAATTATTTGAGGGAGTCTGCAAGTCTGCAAGTCTGCTAAAGGAGTCTGCAAGTTTGACTATTGCCGGTTTATCACTGACAGAGGCTAATTATGATACTGCTTGGAAGCTGCTTCAAGAAAAGTATGGTGACCCACAATTATTAATTGCTGAACACATACGTCAATTGTGGGATTTAAAGAAAGTCACTCGAATGGACAATGCAGTGGAGCTCCGAAGATTAGTGGAAGATTTTCAGAAGCATATCAGGTCTTTGGAAGTGCTTAGTCAAGATGTGTTTAGCATGGGAGTGTTACTGTGCCCGATTTTGCTGAAGTGTTTGCCAAACCCTGTTGTTCGTGAATGGCATCGCAAGAACAATGGAGCTGCTGTTTATGATTTGTCACTAATGGTTGAATTTGTTAAGGACGAACTGAAGGGCATAGAACTTACCTACGGTGCCTCACAATTCAAGGAAGGAGCTTCTGCAGTTGATAGTGGTCGCAAGAAGGAAATTTCAAGAGCTTCAGCTTCAGCTTTGCTTACCACGGATGAGGCCTCTACTAATATGCCTAGTCGTAGACCTTATTGCGTATTTTGCAATGAATCGCCTACATCCTCGTCTTGCCCTAAGTATGTGACTATGGAAGAACGTCGTGCCTCCCTAATGGCCTCTCGTAGGTGCTTCTGTTGTTTAAAGAATTCTAATCATTTTGCCAGTTCCTGCGATCAGCGAATCATTTGTCGAGTCTGCAATTCTCGCAGGCATCATACCCTTTTATGCCAGAAGCGCACCTCTCCTTCAGCTGCCCTTCTTGCAATCCATAGTCGAGTTCCCCTTGAACCAGTCTCTGGAGGTGTCAAGGAAAAGGGGGTGCCAAGTGCTAAAGGAAGTAAATCCGATACGTCGCAGTCTGCATTAATTGCTTCCACATCCTTGTCAAAAAGTAGTGGATCTAAGATGGTTTCAATTTTGCAAACGATACGAGTTTGGATCCCGCATTCTGGTGGAACTAAAGAGATAGTAATTTTAGTGGACAATGGATCTGAAAGATCATTTATCTCTTCTCGACTGGTGGATCAACTGCACTTAACTATTGAAGGGGAAGAAGACACTCTCATTCGTTCCTTTGGAGGCATGAAAAAACAGCAAAGAAGCAAAGTGATTTCATTTTGTCTAATTGGCGGCAATGGAGTGCAGTTAAAGTTGTCAGCCTTAGAAGTACCGGAAATTTGTCACGGTGTCAAGATTTGGGAAACCAATTTGGTGGAGAGGTTTCTACGGGATAACCGCACATACAGTTGGAATCAGAAGATGGCACCTGGGGAAATTGCAACGGTTGATGTTCTGATCGGTGCTGATCAATATTGGCGAGTAATGACTGGCCAAATGAAGAAATTGAGTTCAGCACTCATGTCTACTCAAAGCGTTTTTGGCTGGATGTTGCAAGGTAGCACTCCGATGCATGGTCCTTTGTCACACTCCTTGTCAATGTGTGTAGCTACTTCAAAGGAAGAGGATCCGTCTTTGCAAACTAATTTAGCACGAATGTGGGAGCTTGACAGTAGTGGCATCATGGCCAAGGAAGACAGATCACCACAGACGTTAGAACAGGTTGAAGTTCTCAAGTTTTTTCATGAAACGAGCCCATTGCAAGAGGACCGTTATCAAGTTCGTATTCCTTGGAATCAACACAAGTTGGAACTGTCTGAGAATTTTGATGTCGCATTAGAAAGATTACGTAAGCTACTTTTGAAGCTTAAAACGGACCCTGTGTTTTTTGAACGTTATAAAGTGGCGCTGTTAGAATACGTTCAGAATGGTCATGCAGAAGAAGTAAGTTTGGAAGATCATAATACGACAGTTTATTACATGCCCCATCACGCCATGTTAAAGAAGATAGAGCTACTACGAAGATTCGCATAGTTTTTGATGCTTCTTCCAGCCTTGAGGGTGGTTGTTCATTGAATAGTTGTCAACATGCAGGTCCAAGTCTCAACCCATCTATCTTTGAATTGCTGCTTCGTTTTCGGTGGCACAAGATTGGAATAACCACTGATTTGTCCAAAGCCTTTCTGCAAGTGAGACTGCACCCTGAAGATAGAGATGCCACAAGATTCTTGTGGACGGACAGCCCTTGGAAACGAGGTACTCAACCTTCCCTGCGAGTATTTCGAAAGACTAGTGTGCTGTTTGGGATGAAGGCCAGCCCTTTTTTGCTAGCAGCAACTATTCGTCTTCATGCAAGTACCCATCCCTTGAGTGACGAAGAATTTAGTAAGCATTTAGCTGATCATACTTATGTTGATGACTGCTTATCAGGAGAAGAGTCTATAAAAAAGGCCTATTTGCTTCTAAACGAATTCATGATTTTATGCTGAAGGGCGGCATGCAATTTACCAAATGGGCCACAAATGATGACAATCTTTGGAAATTATGGATTTCTGATGGTTTAGTGCCGGCAGAGGAGACAGTAGAACAGAAGGTTAAGGTGCTGGGGCTGAACTGGGATACAGCAACTGATGAATTTAGTTTTCGTCATGCAGATTTGATAGCAGCAATCAAGGTCGACTCTTGTACCAAACGAAGTTTGTTG
>JAHWFP010073562.1:0-11582 GCA_023313725.1 Lithobius niger | reverse complement strand
CTGATGGCCCCGACCCCAAGACCAATCCTTTTGACTAAGCGTACAGTAGCTGGAGGGATGTGAAGACCTCCAGCTAAAACGTGCACTCTTTACGATTCTCTAGCGTGAGTAAACAATCCGAGTGCAGACGGCATTGTTGAACTTGGGTCAGCCAGCATGTGAGATTTTCATGGTTGCGTATGACTCGTCTAAGTAAGACCTTTCCGAAGAGTACCACTCGCCCCACCTTTCAATTTGAATTTTTTAAGTTGGGTCCCCTGAGCAGGCCCCCAGGGGAACTACTGACATGGCGTCCATATCAACAGGCAGATCCTTTAGACTAACTAGGAACCCCAAATCTTCATTTTTGTATTTCTACCCATTCAACAATTATGAGGTCGAACTGGGACTTTTTGAACGCCCTGTATACTAAATAACGACGCATCGCGTTCAAAAGGGGAAAAAACATAAGATGCCAACTATAACACTATAACCATGGGAATGACCATGGGAAAACTAAATAACGAATCGTCTTATCATCTAACAAATTTAGATGGTCGAAGAAAGAACCATGTCGCCTAAATAAACTTATTTTATATTTCCTAGTTAGCCTTTTTACAGCCACAAAAATTGTTGCGTAATCGATGAATATGAGTTAAGATTTTACCCTTGATTAAGTGAGCATCATCAGTTTGTTGGAAAATTTCACTATAGTAAGATTAAAACTGAAACCTAAAATCATGTAATTAAAATTCAAAATTAGAAACACACATTTATACTTTCGTCTTCGTTATTATACCGTTTATTTGGCAATTAACAACTGAAGTATTAACACAAGAAAGACTAAGGTTTAATCAGGCGGCCTGCAGCAAATTAGAATAATGATTAGAAGGCCCATTGATATAGATATATACTGCGACGAAGGAAGCCTACATCGCAATATAATGTACCCGAATGAGAAATCAATGATGTGCCTCCAACGTCCCAGAAATGTTGATTGGCTTCCTAAAGTAATAAAAAGGATTACGGCCAGAAAATAACAAGACTCTATGGCTGAAAAAAAAAATGAGGTTTACCAACCGAAATGGAGTTAATGGGAGTGTACTGTGTTATATCTGTGAAACAATAATAATTAACAGTGTTAGAAGGTCGTTAAACTGGGAAGTGTATTGTTGTAAGTACATAAATGAATTTAGGGCTTCGGACAGATGACCAGGAGTGGTTAACGCCCGTTAAACCCTTTGAAACCCTTTGAATGATTTTTAGGTATCTAGACACAAGCTAGTGTGTCGCCGCCAAGTAACAGTAGATCGTCTGATTGTAGACATCCGATTGTTAAAAAATGATTGTTGATGAAAAAAAAGGCGGCCTCACTAGCAGACTGTGTATTAATAACTGAAACCAACTTATACGTGATTTCAGGATACTGGTGTAAATTCCCCATGCGGTAGAAAATTTTGCAAATAGTTTGATTCAAGTGTCTTGGGTCCAGTAACGAATAAAACGTCAACACGAAAATGTGGGAACGTGTCCTTCATGGAGAAAAAGGGTCCTCAATAACGCTGAATTTCTGTTACTTGTAACTAGTAACTAATCCGTAGGCTCCTATGTTAATTCTCATAGGGTATAACGACACGTCTACAGCTGATTAAGGAAAGTTGTCAGATCTAAATTTCGGCAGACAGGTAAAGCGTCGTATGGGGAAGTGCCTTTTTCTAATATGGGGGTTGTAGCTAGAAGCACGTGGCCCTGAAGTGGCTCGTAAGTGAAAAATTATTGTTGTAACCATTGTTTGTATTGTCATCCAACAGTAGATTATAACATGCTTAAGTGTTACACGCTTATCGTTTCAGCACCTAATTGTCAGAATTCATTGATGTTGCAATAGGTGGTTCACTAAGAGACGGAGTGTCTTTATTGCAAAGGTTTGGTCGTTTTTTTGTTACGGAACACGAATCCAAACTAAATTATCTGCCCCACGACGATAAAAGGGACAATTATGTGCCGTGGACACCATGGTAACTAAGTGATCGAATGATTAACCCTTAGTTGCATGAATTAACTTGTGACAGTTTTTTTTTAAGGTCCATGTGATAGTTTGGTCAGTCGCAGGTTTCGAACCAGCATTCGCTTGGTTTGGAAGAGGGGCGGCTGACTACTGGCTGCGGCCGCTCGGTTAGCTCCGGGTCCCCGCGGCCCCCTCACAAAGCTTGCAGTGCGAGTAGAGACTTAGTTTTTTCACGTTTAGTCATCTGTTACCTGCAGGCAACAGCATGCAACTTGGGGTTAACGTTAACCTAGGTGAGGAGGGATGCGCCGATTGAGTGAACGAAGCGAACGAAAATCAGCGTCAAACCATGTCAATTTCGCTGACGTAACGGCTAATTGGGCAATACCAAAAGCGAAAATTAAGAATAAGAAAATTTATAGACATAATATTTCTCCAGACCAAAAAAGTGCAGATGACGATTACACCGTACGATCTTTTCTTCATTCACAGTGCTCTGAAAGTTGTAATATTCACCCAAAACCCAAACTGGAATAAGAGAAGCCGCTAAGTTTCAAAAAACGGTCGGCTTTTCAAAGTAGTAATATCATTCAACCAGGGAAAGGCCGCCAAGGTTATGAGCCAAGTTTATGAATGAGCAAATTTATAGACATAAAATTCCACAGACAGAAAAGGTAGAGGGGACGATTAAACCGTCTGATCCTTCGTTCGTTCACAGTCCTATTAAAGCTATGATATCCACCCAAAACCAAAACTAATTATACTTTGGACGTTAAATGAAAACTTGAAATGGACGGTGCACGAACTCCTACTGAATTATCTGCCCCACGACGATAAAAGGCTATGCTTGTTATTAATTTATTTGGAAGCATTAGTGAAACGGACATTTGATTTTATGTAGAACTACTGTTCTCATGTTAATTCTCATAGGGTAGAAAGACACGTCTACAGCTCATTAGGGAAAGTTGCCAGATCTAAATTTCAGCAGACAGGTAAAGCGTCTTATGTGGAAGTGCTTTTTTTCTAAAATGGGGGTTGCAGCTAGCAGCACGTGGCCCCCAAGTGGCTGGTACGTGCCAAATTATTGTTGTAATTATTGTCGAAACAATTGGCTGAAACATTTAAAATTAGCAATGCTATACATTTCTAAGCCAAACGAATATACTTACAATTATTTGATAGAGATTTAAAAACCAGCAGACTATAATGGTGGCCGACAAAGACGAAAATGTTTCTTCTCCCAAAAGCGGTATGATGACGTCAGCTTTTCCAGTTGGCAACAATCAACATTATGGCTTGCGCCTATTGTTATTCGTGAACCACATTATTTATGCAATACGCCAATGATAAACATCAGTCGTCACCAATCTGGATACGCTAACCTGACTTATTTGAGTGAACAATTACAGCATCATGCCGTAATTCAAATTAACCTTGTGAGTGAGCGAAACGAACCAACATCAGCGTTTGGTAGCCAGTACGCTCAATTGAACAAACTGTGAAACAAGCACAAACAATAAACCACAACCGTGCCACTTTGACTCAACTAACTGCAAATTGGGCATTGGCAAATGTCGAATTACGAATGACAACATTAATAGACATAAAATACCTCCGGACAAAACAGGTAAAGGTGATGATTAGACCGTGAAATTCTCTGTACAATTACAACTCTAAGCAAGTTCTGACCGTGTCAATTTCACTGGCGTAACGGCTAATTTGGCCACGGCAAATATGAAAATTATGAATGAGCAAATTTATAGACATAAAATTCAACAGACAGAAAATAATAATAATAGGTTCGTTGCAAACACAACCGGAATGGCAAGGACCTGGTGGTCACTGACTGCCATACGAAGTTAAAAATTACAAAAGTTAAACAGTTTAAAAGTTTAAAACAAATACGATGGCTCGGCTACAGAGGATGGGTTGATGGTATTGGGTTGGGGTCACGAATGCCTTACCACCAAGGTTAGACCTACCAGGGACACAAAGGTCCCCGATGGCATCGCCAAACGTGAGGGACAAATGAGGGGAAAAGCCGGGTATCATTGTCAATGTTTAAAAAATAAAAAAATAAATAAATGCATCGTAGCTTAAAGCTTGGCCAAAACCAATTGTCAATCATAATACGATAATAAAAATAATAAAATTAATAAAAAAAAAAAAAATAATAATAAAAATAATAATAATAATAATAAGATCTATTATCCACAAGAAACAAAATAAAAGAAATAGGAAGGGAAATTTTCATTCCACTTACACCAGTCTAAGTTATTAAGTTTAAAACAAAATAAAATACAATTAGGATTAAAAACATTTCATAAATTGTGATAGATCCACCTTTTTAAGACCTCGCTTAAAACACCTCAGATTCCCAGCTTCGATCAACTCAGGGGGTACGCTATTCCATGGGCCAACAACCCTATTAGAGAAGAAATATCTGGCGCAATTTTTCTTCTTTGTTGTAGGTACCGTCAATTTAAGACGGTGGCCCCTGGTGAACGTATTTCCTCGCACCACAAAATAGATCTTAGGGTCCACGTCAATGAACCCCGTCAGCATGGAGAAAGTAAGGCAGAGATCAGCCACCAGCCGTCTACGTTCCAATGATTCGAGGTGTAGATGTGCTAATCGTTGCGCATACGTCAGGTTTCTGCAACCACGCAAGTACTTTGTGAAGGATCTCTGCACCGTCTCAACTAGTTTAATGTCCTTCACAAGGGGGACGGGACGGGACGGGAAAAGGTAGACGGGACGATTAAACCGTCTGATCCTTCGTTCGCTCACAGTCCTATTAAAGCTATGATATCCACCCAAAACCAAAACTGGTATAAGAGAAGCCGCCAAGTTTCAAAAAAGGGTCGGCCTTTCAAAGTAGTGATATCAGAGAAAGGCCGATAAGGTTAATCCTGTTAGCCAAATTAATCGCACCTATATATAGTATACTAGTATACTAGTATACTAATAACTCGAAAGTTAAATGAAAACTTGAAGATTGCTACCGCCAGTGAAGCCTTGGAGTGCAGCCAGCTTTGTTGTACTACATAATTTCTTTCTTACACTAAAACCACAATAACGAACAATTTAAAAATGTTTACTGAACTTTCGGTGAATAACGTTCACCTTCGTCGGAGTGTTCACAGTTTTTTAAAAAGGACGATTACATCGCTCACACTAGGTCACGATGCTGGCGGTGGTTGAGTTACCATTGAGCTGTACAGCTCTGTGGACTGGAGAGATCCACTTCCGGTGAAGTTTCTCTGTAAGCTCTGGATGTAGCAGACTATCTATGTTGTTGTATGTTGCTGCTGTAAGATTCATGAATGGCACATTTTTATGGATGAACTGTTTTATGGCTATGGACTCTCATGCTCTCAGGTACAGCAGCAACATACAACATAGATGAACTGCTACATCCAGAGCTTACAGAGAAACTTCACCGGAAGTGGACCTCTCTAGTCCACAGAGCTGTACAGCTCAATGGTAACTCAACCACCGCCAGCATCGTGACCTAGTGTGAACGATGTAATCGACCTTTTTTAAAAACTGTGAACACTCCGACGATGGTGAACGGCTATTCACCAAAAATTCAGTGAAAATTTTTAAATTGTTCGTTTTTGTGGTTTTAGTGTAAGAAAGAAATTATGTCCTTCAATTACCACTGCCGCTTGCCGGTTTATACGATGTTTCTTGTACTGCATATAGGCCTAGGCCTAGATCAGCTTCCATCGACATATTTTGTAATAAAATAATACGTTATTCTTTACATTCATGATTATATACATAATATACACGATTATATATATTCCTACCGTCAATGGGTCGTCACATCCATCTCTTTGGTTGCTGGAGTCGTTCAAACACCCAGTGCGGCACAGTTTACGCTGCAAGAGACGCAACCGTAGCCGCTACCGGATGGTAGTTTCCCTTCAACACTCTTTTTTTTTTTGCAATCTTCTACTTCCACATTTTCAGTAATGCAACATTCGATTTGATAAGTAGAGCTTCGTGTTTCTGGGAAAGTTCAAAATAGGCTCATCTAGTAAAAATGAACTGATTTACAGTGTACTTATCTCTGCTACTCACTGAATATAACATTAAAGATTACGAATAGGAAATTATCTTGTTTAGATAATTACTTAAATAACATGTGAATTTCAAAAATAAATTATGGGAATGACGGAGCCACAACTATGAACTGTCAAGGATGACAAGTGAGCAGAATGGTGAAGAAAAATTTCACGTTGCATCAAGAATCAAGGAATTGAACGAGGTTCTTTGGTTTGGACCACCAATACAGTGACCACTACGTGCGCCATTGTGTGAATTTTTTCGTATTTTATTGTTACGACATCGTTTGTACGTCATAATGTTGGCTTCATAGTTCTTTGTTCGTTTCTAATTACTGCTAATGTAGTTTTTAATGTGAAATCAAAATTATCGTGTCCATCCCCTGCCTTAAAAAAAACCGTGTCTTAGTTCCGTGTCTTAGTTCCGTTAATCGTATCCTTGGTGCTTCAACTCAACTGAAGCTACCTGAAGCGTTACACATGGAATCAAACAATACGTAACGTGCAACAGCAGACTAGACCATTAAGTCGTTCTCTTAATTCAAATTGCATCGGTTTCCTTCAAAATATGAGGTATTGTTATTAAACTAGCATAGTAGCTTGCAGGTAGCCAAAATCCAGGTGACAAAATTGCTTCGCACTCCAGGCTTCATCGAGGACAGCCTTGAAGTGAAACTAGGAAGGGTAGGTCATCGTTTCATATAAAAGACTTTAAAAATTAACGTAAAGCACACTGGAGTAAGGTAAAAATGACTGTCTCAGAGGAAACTAGAGCCCCATTGTTTCAAACCCTGGGAAAACCTGCTCTGGTTTGCTCAACAAACACAGAGCCGATCGCAATAAATAAATATTTTTGTTTCACATTATGCTTTTGATTTGTTGACGGTTAAGGGGCTGACGAACCAGTTCTTAACGAAAGTTTTATGCAAAAGTAAAAACGTTCACTTCTTCTAAATTTATCCGCATACAACGCAGATAAACTTCCGTAGCTTTGCGCCTATTTACAATACATCGTTTCAATCACCCTTGTTGGAAAACATACACCTTCATATTTCATTTTATCCCAGTTATGTCAGTGGATCTTAATTAGAACTAACATTGGCAGCTGTTTAAAGTCAGGATTTATAATACACATATGTGCTGTTGTATGTATACCGTACAGTAGGCAACAACGAATGTAATGTATTTATTAGGGCCGCGACCCAAAGTTATGCACCCACCCTACAAACTACAGCATGGTAAACAACAACGACAACAACGAGGGTTCAAAGGGTTGAAAGGGTTTTAGCGAGCGTTAACCGCACTCGGTCATCTGCCCGACGAAGTCCTAAGGCCCTATGTCTGCAGCACCCGGAATGGATTCCCAGGAGGTCACCCACCTGTATACCAATCGGGGCCAATGCTGTCACACAAGTTTGTCCATACAACAATGAACATTTACTAACAATGAAACTCGCCGTTCGTGGTCAGGGGAGCAGGGTTGTCAGTCTTGGTATGCCGTAGCCTTTACGCAGGTTACTAGGGTTATTAAAAACAATGCCAAGGCTTGGTTTGCTTTGCAGCTTTTTAGTTGTTTACGAAACAACATGCTACGAGTTACGTAAATTGAAATCAGTCGAATAAATCAAAATAAACATAAAAAGTTATTCATCCTGCCTACATTTGCTGTTGACTAGCCTGAATCCAGCCACCCATCGTAGCATCCAGGGACTACAGTGAAATGTGGCCATCCAAACGCAAAATAAAAAATAAATTCACATGATGGCGTCATCGTGTTTCATTCCCGGCCACATATCACATGATTTTTTTATTCACTTAGATTGCTACATAGTGGTCTTTACTGCAGTTCCTAGATACTACGTTTTTTTCCTATTTTTCTTCGTAAAAACTAAAAATATATGGAGACCTGATTACAGGCTATTTAGTTTATGCCAATATTCTTTACAATAATGCTGCTCCACACTGAAAGCACGCCCTCAGTATTGTTGCAGAATTCATAATAAAATTACCATTGTTGAATGGATCCCCGAAGTTAAGCAGCATTGGGCTGGATTGATACTTGGGTGGGTGACCGCCTGGGAATCTGGCTGTTGCAGACATAGGGCTTTAGGGCTTCGGGCAGATGACCAGGAGTGGTTAACGCTCGTTAAACCCTTTAACCTTTTAACCTTTAACTCGTTGTCGCTTACTGTTATGGCCGAATAGAATTTAAATGGCGAATTTGGGAACAAAGATTATTTTCCTTTGAAGGAAATTTTATTCTAAACATAGCTCGTGATCGGTTTATTATCAATCGAATGAACGGTTTAGAAGCTACAAGCAACAACAAAAAAAAAAAACAATTTTTTAGACTGCCATTTTTGGATGCCATCTTCAATTCTGGGCTTACAAAGAATAGTTCCACTTGGCATTAAGTAGATTCGAATTCAGAACACTCAAGTTAAATTAAATCCGCCTGGTGCCCAAATGTCCAACATTTGCCGTCGAAAGTTAATTTTCGGGTTTTTTCTTCCACTCGAAAAGGGAAGCCAATAGTACTCACTCAAAAGAATTCGCCTTAGCATTGACATTTCTCGAACCATTCACGTGACTTTCAATTTCTATAGATTGTTTTTTTTAAAGAAAACTGAATTTGCCATGATGTTTTTTCCTTATTGTGCAAATCTCATAGTTTACCCGTTGTTTTTAAGTAAGTTTCAAAACGTTTGTTAAAATATAGGTGTTTAATGTGACCTAGAAAATGAGCCCTGGAAAAAGGAATGATTGCAGAGATATAAGTGTTTATTTCAGACATGGTGGCAGCCATATTGATGACGTCATACCACCACTTCCGGTTACCTACAGCAATGACACCCTGGTGCAATTGGAAGCTGTAATGGTGTAGAACAAGATTAGCCAACTTATGTGCTTGCTTCATCAAACTGCACGCGGGATCCCCTACACTCTGAAGACTATGTGTACTAACAGTACACAGTCTGTGCATCGACAATACACATTCTCGTCACAGCTTGTGTACTAGCAGTGCACAAATTGTGTACTCTCGGTACACAGTTCGTGTGGAGGCTGAGAAAGTACACATTGATGTGCACTGTCAGTACACATCGTCTTCAGAGTGTATGACAATAAAGCACTAAAACCAGCAAAAAAATAATTTGTCTTGATGGCATGTTAAAGTGGCACTATCACTTTTTTTTTTATTTATTTATCAAGAAAAGAATGTAGTTACACAAACAGCATATCAAATTACAAAAATACAAATGACAAATTACAGCTATAAAAAAAAACGGGGAAAATGACAAACAAAACCGTTATTAACTGTAACAGCAAACAAAAAAACCAATATTGCAAAGAGGAACAAAAAAAAACACCATTTTAAAAGGGGAGAAAAAATGTAAAAAAGAAGAGAGAGAAAAAAAGGAGTTAGAGAAAAAAAAGAAAAAAATAGGGGGAACAGACATAAAAAAATAAAGACGAAATTAAAAAAAGATATAGATAAAATGAAAATAAAAATTCGAAAGTCCTTCACTGTCAGGTGATTTTCAAAGTTTTCCAGAAGATTTACAAAATTTAAGTTGGTTTTAGAGTGCACTGTCACTCCTTCAGTTTGAGAAATTTCAAATTTAAAAGAAGGTGGAAAAAAACGAAAAGAACTGCCCCTTCGACCCCCCCCCCCCCCCAAGGGCTCAGCAACATTGGGGCACATGGCGCTATTTTAACCAAAAATGTCATTTTTTCCACCCAACAACAAAACTGTCAACAGATCCGTAAAAAAAGTCCCTGTTCAACCCAAATTTCTTTTGCCTGTTCATTGGAGCAAAACGGTCACTGCAGTTTGGAAGGGCATAGGTAGCAAGGAACACAAAAAAAAAATCCGTTAATATCTGGTGCAATATCCACTTTTTTCCCAATTCACTTTGCCTTTTTCGCCTGACAACATAAACGTTACAGCTTAACGATTTCTTGTTGAAATAACGGCGCGAATAACGTTGATATTTGTCTAATTATTGGCTGCTAGGCTAGGGTGGGCTGAAAATTTTTTTTTAGAAATTCAAAATGTAATAGTGCAGAAAGTTTCCTTTTAGCATCACTATGACACACAAACTATTTCATCACTCTGAGGTCATGTTTTGAGGTGCCACAAAGGTCGTCAAGTTTACCATTGTGCGTCAATGGGCGGAATGGCGAAAAAGGCAAATGTGATGATTTGATTGATCTAAAATTAAATTTTAACATTATCTCGTTTGATAATATCAGAAACCATAAAAGATGGCCACAATTTTGAGGATTTTTATTTTTTTTCCGGAGAAGTAAAAGTGACGTCATGGGCCAAAATAGGCAGTAATAGCTATTTTAGCCTATCTTTGATGTTAAATTATACTGCCATAGTTTTGAACAAAAATGTAATTCCTTTTAATTACAACAGTATTTACGTGGTATCTGAGAATATCATACGAGATAATGATAAACTTAAATATTAAACCTATCAAATCATCACATTTGCCTTTTTCGCCGTTCCGCCCATTGGCGCACAATGTTAAACTAGAAGGCCTTTGTGGCACCTCAAGACATGACCTCAGAGTGATGAAATTTTTTGTGAGTGATAGTGATGCTAAAAGGCAACTTTTCCGCACTATTACATTTTGAATTTCTAAAATTTAATTTTTTCAGCCCACCCTACTACTGGCTACTGGCTAGTAGTAACGCTTTTTTTGTATCACGAAAATAAATTCGTCCATGCAGTGAATAAAGCTGGTTGTAAAGCCGCTTCCACACTGGACCCCGAACGTAGTGTTCGGGGGGGTCCCCGTTCGGGGTCCAGGCCTCGACGTGTACCCGCTGGCAAAACCCGACACCCTTCCTTCCTCACCCCTTTCCACACTGAACTCCAACAGCGCGTCCGAGGTCCGGACTTTAGTTAATCGTTCTCTCGCTATATGTTCGGCGCAATTGCTGTTCATTTGTCCCCTCCCTCTCCCGTCCGCTCCTTCTTTTTCCCTCTACCTCGCTATTTCTTATCAGCGCCTTAGGCGTCAAAACGTTTCCCTAAAGCGCGGGCCTGCGCTCCGACCGTTTCCACACTTAAACACGGGGTCGTGGTCGGCTTCTCAAGTCCCGACCTCGAGCAGGACTTGAAATTCGGAGTCGGGTCCGGACCCTAGTCGGAGTCGAGTGTGGAAAGGTCAGCCTCGGGTCCGGGGCGTGCCCGGACCGGTTTCGGCTTTTTTTCCCAGTGTGGAAGAGGTAGTAGCTCATTTTATAGGTATTACTGTGTATTGTGCCCTTTTCATAGGGCCTCTTCTTATTGGTCAAGTGGTTCAGGGGTCGGGACATCTAAACGACCAAACTGATTACATTGTTTTACATTGTTTTAAACATTGTTCTTATGCAACAATGCCAAACTGAACATTAAATAAATCCGTGCGTCTGCAGTTTTAATACTAAATACTGATCATATGGAAAAAGGTCACTGTTGTCCTCAAAATGTAACGAAAGCCAGCCTTAAAAAAAAGAAATAGACCAGA
>JAHWFP010073553.1:0-13829 GCA_023313725.1 Lithobius niger | reverse complement strand
GGACACTTGGTCAGGATTTTAGTGGAGTGTAAAATGGAAGCAATCAAAAGTTTTATCGAGGGGATGCAAGCTGGCTTTAAAGATGATGGTGGTTTAATCGACAAAGAGCTAACTATGGAGATCATTACTCGTTCTCAAGCTGGAATGTTTAAAAAATATATAACAACGATTGATCCTTTCGCCTTAATTCTCGGATGTAGCCTACCCGACCTTTCATTTGGTATGCAGCTCGTACGATTTTGCGAAGATAGTCTGTCATTCACCCACCTTGACCCATTTGTTCTGAACAATTTTGAGTTACACGACAGAATTAAAACTTACTACGAAAGTTATCACACGACACGAAAAATTACTCTAAATAGGATAGAGAATGAAATGTTGAAAACAGAGTTCTTAAAAGAACCAACACCTTTGTGGAGCGCACTTGCAACAAACGCCTTGCAAGACAGAGAAGTCAAAGGTGTTTACATTTACGGTTCGAGTGGAATTGGTAAAACATTACTCGTTGAAGTGGTACTACCAGACATTTGCGAATTGGGTTACGTCATGACAAATGCATCTTTTACAGGTGTAAGACATGACGATCGCTACATCTACATTCCAGATTGTTCTTCAGAACTCCTTGAGTCTTCCATTTTGACCCTATATCGTTTGGTAGATAACAGAGCTTTCAATATTGGAAAACAAAAGATATTATTTAAAGGCAAGGTGATAATTGTTAGTAGATGTCAACCTCCAGAAGATGTAGCCTTCCTACGACGTTTTACCGTCATCGAAGCAGACACACCTTTATTTGCATCACCTCATACAAATAGAGTTACACCGCCCTACACGACTGACAAAGTGTGTAATTTTTTTTAATTTATTGTTTTTTTTCGTGTTCTAGTTTTCTAACTTTACGATTTCGTAACATGATTTTTTTTTTACAGATGCCACAAGGTTATTTGAGGGCAACGCCTCCACAATCAGCTGAAGACTTGTCACCAGTCGATTCGATGTGCACAAGTCTGGATGCTCTCAACGTGTGAGGATGTTTGTTTGTCAGTCGTGTGGTTCGAAGTATAGTCACAAAAGCAGTCTTCTGCGACATCTGCACAATTGTCACCCAGCCGATGCCGATGCAAACTGTGTTGTTTGCGGTCGACGTTTCGAAAACCGTCGCACACTTCTTCTTCACCAGATACGCGCTCATGTTCCATCACCTACAGCTCCTCAAAACGTTTGCAGTCAGTGTAACGAAGGGTTTGTTTCAAGAATTGAATTGAACCGTCACCGTCATCGTTCTCATGTTACGCCGAACAGACCCAATATTCATCTCGATGAAACAATCTCTTCGTTCAAGAAGACCAGAAGCTCTTTTCGGAATTATATTTCAAGATTTAGTTATGTGTTTCCGGACGACGAAACTCTTCATCCAAATTTGGAATTATTTTTGTTTAGTTTACACGAGCAGTTGTATTCTTTAGTTGAAGAAGTGTGTAACAGCCTTCGTCAAGTTAAACTTGTGACGAGTGTCAAGCTCGAACTACACAAACCTCCTTCGAAAGTAATTTCCATTTATTTATGTACAAAACCGTACACAGTGTTACGTATTAATCAAATTGAAGATATTTTAAAAGAGGTTTACTTGGACTTGTTAAGACGTTTAGAACATTACCAAAAGGAAGGTTCTGGCTGGGTTTTATGGAATATTCTAGCATTGGATCTTCATTTTGCGAGATATCAACCCTTAGCTGGAGGTTGTTACAAACCGTTAGATTCTTTTCTTGCTCATAAAAAGGCGATAGTTAATGTCAAATGTAATGATTTAAAATGTTTTGAATATTCCATATTAGCCGCCTTACATCCTACTACAGGTAATCCTAATAGGGTGAGCAATTACAAGCATTTGTTACACACTCTACGTGTAGACGGTATCTCTTACCCAGTACCATTAGATTATGTTCGTAAATTTGAAATTTTAAACGATTTAAAGATTAACGTTTACGGTTATTCTGACAAAGAGGTTTATCCACTCTACATTAGCGATAGGAATGGAGACGAAATAGTAAGGTTGTTATTGTTAGAAGACAATCACTATTGTTTTATTAAGAATTTCAATCGATTGATATCGGACAATGTTTTCAATAGCTATACTTGTGCATACTGTTTGTGTCCTCAACACAAACGAGATAGATTATACGAACATGAAATATATTGTAAAGAACATAAACCGCAAAGAATTGTTATGCCAGAACCTGGGGAGAATATTATGAAGTTCAACAATTTTGCGAATCAGTTGGCTGTCCCATTTGTGGTTTACGCAGACTTTGAGTCGATATTAACTCCTATACAAGGATGTAAACCTAATGATGAGAATTCCTACACGTACGAATATCACTTACACGAACCTTGTGGTTATTGTTATGTTATGATTGATTGTTTAGGAGAGGTGATATCTAGCGAACTGTATAGAGGTTCTGATTGCGTGTCACGCTTTCTCTTAGCCATCGAAGCTGAGTATGTAAAAACGAGAGCTTTGTTAAAACAACCAAAACCGTTAGTAATGACAGAATTTGACAAAATTCACTTTCGAAACAATAACTTGTGTCATATTTGTGAAGAACTCATCGTCGATGGTGAAATGAAGGTTCGCGATCACGACCACTATACAGGTGTTTATAGAGGTCCCGCTCACTCGCAATGTAATATCGAATACAAATTTAAGAAAACAATGCCTGTGTTCTTTCATAATTTGACTCGGTATGACGGACACCTCATAATGCAAGGTATTTCAACCTTTGGTAAACCAAATGTGAGTGTTATTCCAGAAAATGTACAACATTACATGTCTATTCAAATTGATAATGTATTATACTTGGATTCTTTTAAATTTTTGCCGTCGTCTTTAGACAAATTGGTGTCATTGCTGGAAGATTCCCAACTTGACATTCTCAAGTATGAATATCCGGAGCAATGGCCTTTGTTAAAGCGTAAAGGGATATTTCCCTATGAATACTTAGACTCTTATGCTAGATTTGAGGAAAAGGCTTTACCACCAAAGGAAGCTTTTTTCTCTAGTTTGAGTAAAGAAGGTGTCAGTGACGAGGACTATGAATACGCATTAAAGGTTTGGAACGAGATGGGTTGTAAAACATTTGCCGATTACTTTAATTTATATTTGCGTTTAGATTGTTTTTTATTAGCTTGTGTATTTACAGACTTTAGAAAGACTTGTTTAGAATGTTACAAGTTAGATCCTGCTCATTACTACAGCAGCCCCGGTCTTACATTTTCGGCCGCATTGAAAATGACAAAGATTCAGTTGGAGTTGTTGACCGACATTGATCAACATTTATTCATCGAAAGAGGAATACGAGGAGGTGTGAGTATGGTAACGAAACGATTTGCACGTGCCAATAACCCATTTATAGGTGAGAATTATTGTCCTGAAAAACCTCATTCGTACATCATATATTTGGATGCCAATAACCTGTATGGGTGGAGTCTCAGTCAAGTGCTACCTTTTGGGGATTTTATGTGGTTGACGGAAGAACAAATCCGTGATTTAGACATTCTTGCCATAGAAGACGATGCAGCAAAAGGTTACATTCTAGAAGTGGACCTGGATTATCCCCCGCACTTGCACGACCTTCATTCCGATTATCCATTGTGTCCCGAATCAATGCTCATCTGCTACGAGCAGCTGTCGCCTTATTGTCAAGATTTGCATAGGATTCTTAACCTTTCGGACAGTTCTAGAAAACTCGCTCCGAATTTGCATCCCAAATCAAAATATATTGTTCATTACAGAGTCTTAAAGTATTACCTTTCACAAGGTTTAGTAATGAGTAAGATCTATCGTGTTTTGTCATTTGCGCAGAAAGCTTGGTTAAAACCGTACATTGAACTGAATACGGCAAAACGTCAACATGCCACTAACGCTTTCCACAAAGATTTTTATAAGACAATGACGAATTCTCTGTACGGTAAGACAGTTGAACAATTGAGGAAGCGAGTTAGCGTTAAAATTGCAACCACTGAGAGTAAAGCGAGGAAACTGACTTCAAAACCAAACATGGAGAATTTCGTTGTTTTTGATGAAAATGTTGTTATTTTTAAGATGAGGAAAACCAAAGTGGTTCTATCACGTCCAATTTATGTTGGGTTCACTGTTCTCGATCTGAGCAAGTATTTAATGTTTGATTTTCACTACGGACATATAAAAACCTTGTATGGAAACAACGCTTCATTGTTGTTCACAGACACCGATTCCTTATGTTATGAAATCTTTACGGATAATATATACGCAGACATGTTGTTGCATCTTGATAGATACGATACGAGTGATTATCCTACAGACCATGCTTTGTACTCGACCCGGAACAAGAAAGTGCCAGGTATTTTTAAAGACGAGACTTGTTCCGTCCCCATTCTAGAATTTTGCGGTCTGAAAGCTAAAATGTATTCGTTGATTTATGGCGATGTTAACAAACTTGTTGGAAAAGGCATCCAGAGACGTGTACTGAAACAAGAAGTAACTCACAGGCATTACGTTGATGTACTACATAATCAAAATGTATATTGTTTTAAAATGAATTTTCTTCGGAGTAAAACTCACCAGCTAGTGACCGAAGAACAGAACAAACTGTGTTTAACCGCTTACGATAATAAACGGTATCTATTAAGTGATGGCATTAGAAGTTTATCGTATGGACATTATTCCATACCTGATAATACATTGTAAAAAAGGTAAAACCGATACCGTGTATCAACAATGTTATTTTTTTATTGATTCAAACTTGTAACAACACATTTTGTCATTTTTGTTTGAACTGTTGTATTTTTATGACGATTAAATTCTGAGATTCTTGTTACAACATGTAATAAAACATATTTGACAGAAAAAACAGCTTTTTATTTTTCTTCCACTCTGAATGACAACACGATAGGTTAGTAACCTCCATTTTTAGTTCCAATTCCTACCGCTCGAGGGACGACCGGAAACGTCCTCCGCTCACGTGACCGACTCTCGGCCAATCAGAGAGCGAGCAGGCCTTACATATTACTTACAACCGGAAGCCATATTTCTTTCTGACTCCAACCTTCAAAGGACGCCGCGCAAAATCTAATAAAAAAAGTGCAAGTCACTATAAAAATGCATAGTCATACTAACACTAACCCAATACGTCATCTCATCTGTGACGTCACAGATGAGACGATAAGAATTAGTATTGTAGAAGGTAGCCGAGCTGTTGTAGATACGGGCAAACTACACTACTTACGGTGCGAGCTTCTTCACCCGTGGTTATTGGTAAAGGTGGGGTGGGTTGCTATTTCCTTAATATGCAGCCTACGTGCATTGTGTGCATGGCACAGTAGTGTGATTGGTACTACCTGTATCAAGGGTATGAGGTGAGGACTTTGGCTTTTGTGCACCCTGGGGTTGCTTATTGCCTTTGCACTCGATGGACATTTGCCGACGGGTGTTCTTGGTGTGTCAAGAGACCAGGTGCTAGGCTGTTATCCTACAGAGGGGTAGTCGTAGAAGTTGTTTTTGGCAGTGGAAGTGTTGACAGCAGCTGTTCATGGGTTACGTGTACGGTTTTTCTATGGTGCTGGTGCGGCGTTAGTCTAATGGTTTGGCCATTTGTTGCTTTGCCTGTTGATGTGATAATGTTCGGTGCTATCCAGCAACGTTTGCTGGAGCTGTGGAGTCATTACAACTGTGGGTATTGATCCACAGTAGCTGGTACTGTCGGGGACCTGAACTGCTCGTGCTGGAGAAGTTTCTATAGGTGTACGGTTTCATGGTGGTCACTTGCTAATGACCAGTCGATCCGACTGTACAGCCACTTAGGAGGATACGATGCAGAAGTGGTATTTCTACAAGAAATCTTACACGTTTTTTTCCGGAGAATTTTAATTCTTCGAGTACTGGAGTTGGTTTCATCGAGTAATCCCGCCCATACCACTCTTATATGCAAGTGTAAGCCTACGTCAAAGAGGTGGCATAGAAAAAGGAAGCAGGGGCATGCATACTGGAATTGGGGCCAAAACGGAAGTAGGACTGATGAGTCCGAGTGGATTTTTTATTCTGACCTTGGTAGGGGACGGCGGTAGGAAGGCGCTTATCCAGATGATACAACTGCACAGTTACTCGAAGGATTACAATTCTCCTGCAAAAACAGGTACGTTTTCTTGCAGAAGTACCAATGTTGACGTGTCACTGCTGAAGTTGTGCCTAGAGGGAGTTCACTGGTATCTTAGGGTTGGTGGGAAAATGTATTGATATATTAATGCAACGACTCCATATCACCAAAACACAACAACCAAACAACAACACATCTCGTCAAACATTACCATTTGCCATTATGGTGATATAAAACTAATTTTTTTGCGGTGTTTTCACATCATGATCCTTTTATATTCAACAAAGAAGTGTCCTAGAAGTAGCATTTTTGTTCTAGGAGTAACAAACTACGTTTGGTAATGGGGTTCCCTTATTGTGGGGGATAAATACGTTTGGGATGAGGGAGGGTCACTCACTACAGAACAGAGATTGTTGGGATACCGCCGGCTGGTTTCCCTGTACGAAAGGGGAGTTTCTAGTTGTCTTACCACCAGCTATTTTAATTAGAGCGTTCGATAAACCTCTAGTACGGTTCATAACATGATTGGTTCATCTAGATAAGATAACAGATAATTTATTTCCGAAAAAAAAACAGGAAACAGGATTCGAAGAGGGGCTTACAAAAACAACTTACAATGATCCTCAAATGAAACAAATACAAACAAACACAACAACCAAGACCTTGATAATAATGGCTAGCACGTCAACAAGGGAAAAGAAATATTAGAATCGACGAAGATATTTTTAAGGTCACATGTACCCAATATTTTACGAAAGGCGGATAATGAGACTGCAGAGACAACGACTGTCGGGAGCGCATTCTAGCAATTTACTAAACGTTGAGAAAAACAAATTGTGCACGACAGTTTACGTTAGCCTTATAAGCAATAAGCATGAACTGGTGGCTCCTAGTGCCCCAGAATGAAATCGTCAAGACGTCGTAAAGCTGAGGAGCGACAAAAAAAAATCTTCATCATTTAGGACGTACGATGTGCGTGGTTGTTTGTTTGTACTTCTACTCCTCCGAAACCAAAGCACCTACTAACCTCGAAGTAGGACCAAACGAAAGATAATTAAAATTGCGCTCAGTATTGTAGGCCTATTTTCATCGCCGTAACTTGATATTATGACCCTCCAAAACGCGAAAAGCCCTGAAAAACTAACGTCAAAGTTTTTTTTAAACCCTCATGATGTTTGTTCATGACGTCATAGTTTGTTCATGAAAACCTCCTCTACCGAAGAGAAATGATCTGGAAAAGGATGCACGGGAAAAAAATAACCTAAAAGGACTACGTATTTTGCAACACACCACATAAATAGATCTTAAAATTGGTTTTGTATCAACAGACTTGTTGCAAGGAAAAAACAAAACAACAGATTTGATTTTAAAACGGTGTCAGGAGTTGCAGCATGAAAGCTCCTCGAGCGTAGCGAGACGACGCGGAATGAGCGAGCGACTCCGCTAGTAACGCGTAAAGCATGTAAACTGGAAATGTATAAGCAACTCACATCGATCGTCTTTATTGGTGACTGCTAGTAGCATTTAGTTACCTTGTAATTTATGGTAGAAACTAGCTTTTGATCGAAAAGTTTCAAAAACTCGCCGCAAAATTTAAAGACAGGGCTACGGCGGCGCTGCACTCAAGTTTCATAAGCATGTGAAATTTAATGTAGAATACCTCAAGACAGACACAAATTATTTTTTTCTTGTTCTTGCCAGCATCAAAGTTGCTTCTCAGCCAACGGCAAATTGAGTCAAAACGAATTAAATATACGGAAATGACGGTAGGAAACGAGAGCTTTGCGCTGGAGACACAAAGACAACTCTGGCCCGCACAGAATATAATTGATTTTCTGGAAGACATTAATTGGACGGGGGTGAGGGGAACTGGTAAGGTGAATTGGGGGGGGGGGGGGGAGGCGCGGGGGGGGGTTGGAAGGGGGAGGTTAATACCGTGAATCGACATTTCCAAAACAGAACGACTTGCAGACGCGAGTTGACTGGCAATTTAAATTTGCTTCAAGCCTCAGGTCTTTCATTCTTTGTTCTTCTTCGCTATTTTTTTCTTAGAATTTTTATTTTTTGTTCTTAGTTATGAATGCGCTCTCGGGCTCTATATTAAATAATGGATTTTTCTTTTTGCTCTCAAATTGACTCCCTTAATTATCTCATACTGTCATTTTTTTTGTCTTCGCTTCTGTGTCGACTGCTTTCTTGAGAGATTTTTCTGCCGACTCCCATTTTAAAAATTGTTTAAAACTATACTTCCTTAACTGGATAAAAAAAAATCGTAGCTTGGGGCGCCGCGCGGGGGGGGGGGGTGTCTTAGTTTTATTTAAAGGTACACCCCGTCTGCCTTATAACGGCCACGCGCCAATCGCCACACGCGCATGTTACCATAACACCGTTTCGGGAGACTGCGCAGTAATACAAGGCCAACCAAGATAGCATCTGCGTTCTTCGCGGCGAGGAAGGCAGCTACCATCTCGGTTGGCCTTGGGCGTAGTAGACATAACAACATGAATCCAATGATTGGGTCGGCGCAAACTAGAATGATTTTCGTATTTTAACATCTCACTTTTTTTAGGCTAGTAATTTTTCGAGACCCGTCAAATTCTGTCTGGCGAAGTGATTTTGCCTGTCGACCAGTTTTTTCAACGGTCTACTGTCATACAAACTAGAGGACACAGCATGAAGTTGACGAAACCACGAATCCGCACCATTGTTGGACAGTCTTGCTTAACTGTGAGAGCCAATAAATCTTGGAACTCTCTCTCAGAAAGTGTTGTGACAGCACCTTCAACTAGCAGTTGGAAAAGACAATACGATCTGACTCAGTGTTAAAGTGTTTTTGTTTTATGTTTTGTTGTGAATCGGTTTAAAAGCTTGCTTTCTTCCGGTATAATTTAATTTAATTTAATTTTCTTCGGCAATCTATTGGCAATAATAATTTTAATTTTTACGTATTAGTCCTTTACATTTTTGATCTCGTGGTAATTATTAGTGAACGATTAAAAAGTAGTACAGGCACACAAACAGATGAAACGTTAAGGTTATTGTAAGCACGCAAAGGATCATTTAATCGCAGGATGCGAATACAATTATTTCCCAACATTCAACAGAAAATCTCCTAGACGCCACTTTTTAAGCCGGATTTTTAGCAAGGGATTGACTAACGGTAAGTAAATTGAACTTTGGGGCCGTATACTGGATGTGGAAGATGGAGAAAAATGCTGCTGGGAAGGAATGTACCTTTAAGTGAAAGGGATAATAAATTATCAAAACTGGCGATTTATTGGGAGATTATTATGAGCAGAAAGAAAAACCGGTCGACTGCAGGTTGGTGATCCTGTTGATCAGGTCAATTATTGTCTTGACTTTCATTGTCACAAACTACTCCTGTGGATCAATCACCTAAGTTCAGCAGCATTGGGCCCGATTGATACGTGGGTGGGTGACCGCTTGGGAATCCGACGGAAGCAGGCTTAGGGATTCGTCGGGCAGATGACCAGGAGTGGTTGGTTAACGCTCGCTAAAACCCTTTGAAACCTTTTTGGAAGATCGCGTCCTTGTTCTGGTCTTAGCTCGAGAATTTTTGTTTTCTTTCCGCAAAACGACCACCATTCTTGACTTAAAACTGAAAGACCACACCGGTCCTTTCTGGTTCAGCTAGTATACAGAACGAAGATTTACTCCATTCTGATTGGCCCCCGACAGACCAACACAGACCTTGACAGTGTATCTCACAGCAAGCTGTTTGATTCCACCAAGGTAGGCCCATATTAGGAAAATATCATCATCTTCGTTAATCGTCGGAAATTTATGGAAACACAAAGATGCTTCTCGATGGAATACGTTTAACTTGGTGAATCAGCAGCATAAAAATGAGGGTTAGGCCTATTTAATACGAAATACTAAGTTCAACGTTGTGGCGAAATGCGGTGAGGGCTAGTCGCTATGCCAAATAGAGGAAAATACCGTAAATTCAAAAAAAAATTTTAATCGTATACATCGTAAATATCGAAAACATTTTAAAATCGTAAACATCGTAAATATCGAAAACATTTTAAAATCGTAAACATCGTAAATATAGAAAACGACGTAAACATCGAAGGCATTGTAAACATCGACGAGGCTAGTACACAGACAATTTAATATTAAACATTGACTGTTAATACTTCTTAATTTGATGTCGAATCTACTAAGAATAGTATTATTGAAAGAAAACCAAAATTATAATACCGAATGCACTCGCGCTTTTATGAAATCTATAAATTACGTGTTTCACCACAATTTATAGATTTCACGCTCTGTATCTCAACTATTTCCAGCAAATTTCCACCAAACTATATCTGGATAAGAGCTAAAAATAGCAAATTATCAATTTTATTATCACACTCGAGGTTTTACGACTGAAAATTCTCGAAGCTTTCCGACATTTTCTCCCAACAGCTTCATCACAAGACTACAGACTGCATTGCACGCCCAGTAAAATCGGTAATCAATTCCGATATGACAGCATACTTTCGCTATGTTCACACCATTCTGATCATATGCTTTGCTGATATTGCATGTAAAAACTGTGCGATTCTTGTTTATCTTAGGTGATTTGCATCATCCATGCCGACTGTTGGAATGTCTGCGTTTTACCTGTCAACAGCCAGTCAGGTTTGGTTGCCCCATTTTATCAGAGACATTGGTTTCCTTGTAGACATTGCTAGTCAGTCTCCTTCTGCTTAAAAAAAATAGGCAATTATTTTTAATATGTGATTTGATTACCGCACTTATGGAAGACATAGGCAAAATGCATTACGGGGTCTTATTCATTTAAATTTGTATACAGGGTGGCCATTTTATCGTGCCCACTTTAAATATGCTCCCATTTGAACACTGTAAGCAAATTTAGCGTGAGCTTTATTATATTTTGAGGACCAAAGGTTGGAATTTAATAGTACTGCAGCATTTTAAGGCCATAGCTTTGGCATTGTCAGAGCAGACAAAATGGCGGAACAATACTCAATGCGTGAACGTACAACCATCATGAGATTGTTTCATGAGAAAAAGTCTGTGACAGCGCACGAAAGCACTTTGCACCAAGGTTAAATTGTCCCATGTCACCTTGCACACTCTCTTCGAACCATTCAGAGAATCATTGCACAATTTAAAATTTTATTTACTGTGAAAAATATATCCAGAAACAGAAAGAAAACTGTCAGGACAGATGAGAATATCGAACATGGCAGGCATTAATTGCTGCAAGTCCAAAAGAACCTGCGAAGGGCGTCATCGGAGACTGGAATCCGGAAATTATCATTTCACGCTACGCTCCGATGTGATTTGAAACTGTTGTTGGTTACAATAAGATGGGACCACACTTATTGTTCAAATGAAACTCTTGATTTTTTATGAGGTCACTTCGACGACAGGTTAGTTTCCAGACGAACCCTACAAGCATGGCCTCTTTGAAGCCCAGATCTAAACTCATGCAAATTTTTTAATGGTGTTATCTTAAGGACAGAGTGTATTGCAGTAAATCTCAAACAACAGACGACCTGACGAACAACATTAACAATACAGCATATTTCTGAAGAGACATTAACACGTGTATTGATAACCTCATTGTCAGACTGCAGAATGTTGTCCACAATGATGGTGATCGCATTGAGCATGTTGTGCAATTCTCTGATCAGTAAATGATTAATGTATTCAATTGGGAATAAATCCCAAACATGGTAGAGATCAGCTGTGGTGCAAAACTCCGTAAATTGCACATTATTCGAAGATTACAGTGTTTTAAAAGTGGGCGCGATAAAATGGACACCCTGTAGTTACCGAAAACAAAAAGAACGTAATAATGATTAACCACTTAATTACATTGTTTATAGTACTGAATTTTTTTGGCATGAAAATAAGATTAGTAGATGATAATCCGGTCTGGTCGCCACATATAAGCGAAGACATTAACAGTTGACATACCTGGTCCTTGAAACAAAGGAAGTTGATTTAAATCCTCCTGAACAACGATACCTACAAAGATGGGAGTAGCACCAAATGAAAGATAACTAAACTGCGTTTCTGTTAGGCCTATTTTCGTTGGCTCAAACTTGCTTTTATAACTATCTAAACCATGCGCAATGGCTGTTTGCTGTGACGTCACCATGAGTTAGCCAATGACGAACGAGAACAACGGCTGTTTGGCCTTCTGATTGGACTAGCCCAGTCACGTGATGTGCACGTCACAGCAAACAGCCATGGTGCGTGGTATAATTAGCGTAAAACTGTCCGTAAAAGTGCTAATGACGTCATAGTTTTATTAGCCATCTTTTTTAAAATGATCAGAGCCGAGAAATGCAACGCAGTTTAAAAATGGCATGGTAGTTCTGCAAAATTTATTGGTTTTTAATCCCAGGCTACAGTGCGGAATTAACTGTCATATAGTCAATACTGACAACTAAAATTTGTGTGAATTTAAGATAATTTCAGTACACTGTAAAAATAAAAATGTAAAAGTGTAACATTCAATCTTGGTTTTAAAAAAAAATGTTAATTTTGCGGCGTGAACTCTTCGGAACTAAGTTGTAGATTTTACTACCGTTTCGAAAAAAAAGTCACCATTTGACTATTTTTTTTATAACCTTTTTTGCCTTTTGCTTATTTCCAACTACTTACATCAAGAATTTATAGGGTTGGGGAGGAGAATTGTTGACTGAGACCCCATACTGAAACGTCTTGGATGCAGTCGTATTAGTTCAGTCTCAGTTTATAGAGGGCGCCATGTGATTTATGTGGATATTTCTACTCAGTTTTTAAGCCTAAAATTAAACGAAACTAAACGAAACTAGCTTGATTTTAATTATTATTTAGCCTAGCTTAGTTGTAATTTAGTTTACTTTAGATTTGGGCTGAAAAATGAGCAAAAATTATCAGATGGAACACGTCTCGCCTTCTGAAAACTCGGACTGAATTAATGGGGACCGATCTAACGTGTTTCAATAGGGACTTTTTAGAGTTACAAATTCTCCTCCCAAACCCTATAAATTCTTACATGCTTACATGTATAACCTCCGAACTGTTTCAACAAGATGTCTATCTCACTTTATTTTCAAAATCAGGTTCTTCCCATACATAAACAAATCCCATCTCGCAATCCAGCGTTTCCGTCTTTCCAACCTTCTACCCGACTTGCAGCTTCAAAACAAGCGTTACGTTTCAGATTCTGAAGCCGTTCCGGCTTTTTGTTTGTTTGTTTAATACAGCTGAGCGCTAGAGTACACCTTCTGGGCAAAACAACGCTTGCAAACGGAAATACTGTGTAACGCCATGTTTATCCTCCGAGACGGCCTCTCAGGGCAGTAGTTGTGCCGGCATTTCGTCTGTTTATATCTTTGCTCGCGCCCTGCAAGGCCCATGTTTAATGTAAAAGTAAGTTGGGCCTTACTCGGGTTTGAATGGATTAGACGGGTACTTTCAGGCCGAATAGGCACACACACACACACACACACGAGCACGTGGCTCTACTTTCCCGGGATTCTTTACTCTTACCGACTGTGGTGTTGGCTGGAGCTTCTTCCCTCTACCGCTACCATTGATTTATTAGTATGCGGCGGCGCTGCGATCGTGAGTGCCAGCGTAGGTAGATTTGGGAGTGGGGGATTTCGTTAGAGGCAATCACAGGGGCTTTCCAGTAAAGAGCTTTAAAGCTAATCTGTGATGTAG
>JAHWFP010073500.1:0-30200 GCA_023313725.1 Lithobius niger | reverse complement strand
AGTTAACATCCTATTTATGCCTTTTCTATCAAAAAAGAGTGAAGGGAATTTGAAAATTGCGATACAGCAGTTCCCCCCCCCCCTCCCTCAACAAAAATAACCTGAATGTGCCCCTGTATGAGGAGTGGGGGTGGGGGGGTTCTATGGAGGAATATTCGTATGAAACGCTAACCACAATGGCCAAACCAGGCTGCCTGCACCACGATGCGACATGGTGTAAGAAAGACGTCAAAATCGATCGGTAAACGCAACACGAACCCCATATGTTTGCAGCAGTTTTGACCTTGTAGGCATGTATTAACGCATCGTTTGGCACGAAATTGTCTTCTGTTTGGTTATTGCTTTAAACAGACAAAGAAAATTTAGTGCAAAACGATGCGTTACAACATTCCTACAAGATCAAATTTGCTGCACTCAAGCGTGAGTGTGGCGTTTATGGACCGATTTTGACGTCTTTGGTAAGCCATCCTGCGACGTCATGATGCAACAAGTCTGGTTAGGGCTTTAAGCTTTTAAGGCCCGAATCTTTAACGTTAAGACGCAATATCCGCAGTCCAATCCATGTCAACAAGTCAGCCTACACCGTCTCAGGTTGAGGTGGGGTTCCCAGCATGCAACTTGTTACGACTTCTACGTAACTGTTTTGCAATTCCACATCACAGCCACCGATCGCACGTGTAACCTTATGTCTGAATTACTTTGCATATTAAATTCACAAATCATCCGTTTTCTACCATCCAAAAAAGGTAACCCCAGATTCCCCGTGTTCCACAGGTGGCTTCTGTCTGCCAAATTCCTGGCAATCTGCCGAAATGTGCTGTTTTAAAGTTGAAGGCATTATTCCCACAGGTTTTTATTTTATTTATTTTTTAAATAATATGAAATGGGTGATATGGTTTTTGGACAATAACAAACCGAAAAAGGAGAATTTTAATGAAAAAGCTACAGGGCCTGTCATTTTTCGTATTTTATTTATTTGTATGCTTTGCCCTCTTATGCAAAGATTGTTTCGCATAAGTTAAAAACTTGTTATTCTTAAAGATCGTAAAGCTGGGGGTGGGGGCTCAAGTTAAGCCGTGGGCATTATTCCATCCAAGACAATAACGCGTTCACGTTTTTAAATGAAAACTAATAAACAGAAATACACCGACAGCACCCGTCGTACGGTTTGGGGACTGAAGTGCACTGCTGTTCTCGGATGCTACGACGGGTATTTGTTTAATTCACCCGTTTTTGTTTTGACAAACTAATAAATACGGATGGAAACCTACTTCCGGTTCCTTTCTGAAAGGGGATATATGCCGTTTATGGCCTCGCGCCGTGCACCTTCGCACACTTAATGGACAGCTCCTGTTCTCTCAAAACTGAAATTATCCCCGGCTAACTGGCTCTGCCTCACGTATGTTTTACCGGTTTATGACTGTCATAGCTCAGCCCTCAGAAAACGATAAACTTTTACGAACTTGTCGATTTTATCGGTATCCAATAGACTCCGGAGTTTGTACCAAGCCTAACAACCGGTAGTAACATACTGTAGCTATTTGAAACAATGATGAACTGAAACAGACGTGATAAAACTCGGGAAAAAATTAAACCCGAAAAAAAATAAAACCCTTGCAGGCTGATTATTTTTTCAGAAAACCCGTTTTTTTTTTGTCAGACCCTGCTTCGGACAACGCATCACCTATGCAAAAAAAGTTAAAGCATAAAAAGTAGGATGTAAAACAACGTAAAAAATAACTTACATCCTTAAATCAGTGAACCTAGAAGAATAAGTCTACATCCGAAATCGGCCATCGCTTCACTTAAAAGTAATGTTAATAGTTAATACCATGCTTGCATACTTTTAATTTTTATACCCTTGTTTACTGATATAATAGAAGAAAGAGCACACCAAACCACACAGAAGAACACAACAAATGTTCACTTAAATTTTCGGCTAATAATTCTGTTCGCCTTCTTCAGAAGTTAGTTAGAAAAACACGAATCACTACATCGTCCTTTTGAATTTCGTGCAAGAGGTGAGAACCACTGATCTCTATCGTGCGTTGCATCTGGAGTGCCCAATTTCTGTCAAAGATTATGTAGTGTCTAAACCACAGTAAACGCCGGTTACCGGTTTTTGCATATCGTTTACTGATCGTTAGGATTTTTTTAATTCGACTTTAACTTCCTGCTTTTTATACTTTCGTTTTTTTTTTGCTATTACCTTTAGGAAACCTCACCTGGTAGTAATCGACCGTAACTAATCCAAAAAAACAAAAAAACTAACGAAAAGTTGTTGTTTGTGCTTGTACTAATAAAAGAGAAAAAGATCAAGGATTATCAAATGGATAATCGCAACAATATCTGTTTGTTAATCCAAATTGGGAACATGATGCTTTAATCTTCGTTAATGTCTTTATTAAAATAGCTTTTTCCCATGCCAATTAAAAAAAAACGTACGTAAATAAAAAGTAAATTTTAAATCATTACACATTTAAGGAACAAAAACTCGATTGAAAAATGAAGTCTCATAATTAGAAAGATTAGCCTTAGATGAGCCGATCGTTGTATTTTCAGCATTTCTATTTCCGCTACCATCCCGGGATAAAACTGAGGATTTGCAAATTTCCCATAATTTATCATGGTGAGATGTAGCAAGCTGGCGTGCTACGTAGGGAAACCAATATCCGGAAAAGAAGGCAAGCTCCTTTAAGCCTACAAACAGAAGTGAGCAGTAACTCTTCCCCCCTCCCTTTTATTTTAATGCCAACAACAAATTGTCAATCTTATTAAAATGTTGTTTAACGCTATTATAAACCTCTCATTTTCAAGTAATTCGGCCTATCCGATTATGGCCGAGAATACACCCAGAATTGTTCACAGATCCTATAACAGCCTGAATATCCCAGCAGGTCTGACTGAGACTTTATCAGGTTTCCCTTACCAATGGTCTGTGAGAGCAGCTTCTTCACGCAGGTCGAATTTAACAGAGATACCAACAAACAACATGGATAACTTGAAAAACCTGGAATTTTAAACTATACGTTTGAAACGCAGAAAAACTCTGGTGGGAATTCTCAGATTATCACAAAGACAGCTGGAAAACTCGGGGGGGGGGGGGGGCAAAATGCACAAACTCAAGTAAAAACAATCAAATTTTCCACCGTATTTTTGAACTCAGAATTAGGTCTGAATTAAAAGAAAACGAACAAATGATTGAATAAAAAATTTCTTTCTTATATTTACCGTAAATCGCCTGAAATTATCCTCAGCTAATTCTGGAAAATCTGGAAAATTTATTCTCAGTATTTTGTTGGCAAACCGATTTATGTTAAACGCACTATAGTGTCCGCGGCCCATTTTGAGTTCGCCCCATAATGAACACAAATAATCGATTGTACGTGTTTGGTCGCAGAGTGCCTTGTTGATATCCAAAGTAGTTACAAATAAACAATGGCCGCCGTCGGTTAAAGCCGCCCCCTCCAGGAAGACGTAGCCGATCACAAAACTGTAGCGTAAACAGTGCACACACATTCAAGGACGCCCGCACATTGGGGCAAGTGCCCTCCGTATTTTCCTTTCGGTACAATGTAATTATGAAGAAAAACAATTAACATTTCGAGGACTACAGGACCGATTCCAGTTCCAATCTCAAAATAAAACGGTCGTTTTCGAGTTTTTTTTAAGGACATTTATTTATTTTAGACCTCTAATGCCTGGGTCGTAAAAAAAATAGTGTCTTTATTTACGTCTTCCATTGAAAATGTTGGTATCCCCCCCCCCCCTCTTTTTTTTGTCGCCTTTCCCCATCCACTTTTTTGGGGTAGTCCGCTGGCGCCGATGGACACATTTCGGTTAAGACGTACTTATCGCTCTACCCCCTCAACACCCCCCCCCCCCCAAACACGCACACATATTTGTGCGAACGGGCACTGACATTGTTTCACTGTCAAAATCGCGTAACACGGGGGTGGTGTGCTTCTAAAATTGGGAAATAGGTCAATTTGGCGATAGACGTCAGTTAACGCTTTTAGACAAATCTTAACACCCTACAGAGATAGGAAGGTGAGCAGGTAGGTGGGCTGTTGTCTGTTTTTTTTTTCTCTTTACGGTTTAGATCCACGTGCCGCGCGTTTTCCGGGCCAAATCGTTCACCTATTTTGGAAGACAAGTGGTCCGGGCTCTCACTCCGCTCGAAGAATAGAATCGGAGAACTACACAAACAAACTCGTCGGTGAATAAACTTAATTTTGTCAGCAAAACGGGTTTGGGTGTTTGGAACTAGCACAAGATACTTCACAGCAGAAAGAACGCCGAGTCGAGAGGCGTCTAAACTTCTCGACTATTGTTCAGTTGGTTTCTAATACTCCGTCCGAGCGTGAGTTGGCAAATGTTTTTCGTTGAGATTGTTCACACTGTCTTCTGGTTGAGTTGTGGGTTCGCGCTTCAAGTTTCTGTGGGAGACGAAAACTAGATAGCCTTACCCAAAACCAGACTCGCGCACTGGAGTGCTTTTAAAGGATTTTAGGCCTAACTAATCGTTTTTTTAAGGAAACGTGCGTTTCTTTCCTTGTATATCAGCACCTGGAAACTAGAAATCATGGGGCCGCCCATATATTGCTTTATGCTTTTCGGCCGATTTTAAAACACCCCCCATCCCCCACCCCTTTGTCACAAATGTCACTAAATTTAAAACACCCACGTTATAATTGCTTCTGCAAACCTCCCCCCCCCTCCCCCGCTTACCAAGGTTCGCACGAGACCTGGGCAACCTGGAAAAGTCAGTGAAAAGGAAAATAGTTGAAAACATCCGGGAAAAAGTCAGGGAAAATCCAAACGAAGCAGAAAGTCAGGGAACATTTTGAGACGGTAGTCCTACAGCCACTAAAAATAGTATATGCTGATGCAGGGTGAATGTTAAGTTTAGTAATTGAATTGTGGCGTCAAAGGTCATAATATCAGGGAAATGTGCACAGTTGTAGTGAACGCGAAAATTTGATGCAAGATTGTGACGTCACATTTTGGAAACCCCCCGCCCACACCACCCGTGTCACAATTGTCACAAATCAACCACCCCTAATATACATGGATGGCCCTATCTAATTTCCAACATGGCGGCTGTTTTAGCTCTACCAGTATATCATCTCGCAACAAAAAACAGTAAATAATATGTGTTAAGCGAATGGGAAAATTGTTTCGTTAGGGGGATTTCTTTATCTTATTGTCACGGATTATAAGACAACAAAAGCATTCTCTCAAACGATGCCGGATTTGGCTACATCCAGGTATAGCGTAGTTACCATGGCAATGAATGACACCTTTGCCCTCACGATTTGCAAAGGCGAGTCATTCACATATCACTATCTTTTTGGCAGTGATTGTGGTTTTTTACCAACTTTTTTTTTTTTTTAACCACGGTGTATATTATCGGCTTGAAATTGGCTGTAAACGATTAAAATGGTTTATGGAACGTTAATGTCTAAAAGGTAAATTTTTGACGAAATTCTTGGATAAAAAGCACACACAAATACGACGAGAAACTAAAGAAAATTGTCCTGTACGAATTTCTTAGACTCCGTCGCTCATGAGAACCAATTTTTTTATTTTTGATGGATTAGTTACGTTATGGGCTAGAGAGGTGCTAGCTAATGGTGGCCGTATCAGGTTGCGGCATCTCGGCCAAAACGGCAGAAGGGGCGGTTTTATGCCGGGATGATTATGTGTGTTGTGCCGATTGTAATGATTCGGTTTGTGTTTGAGATGTTTGGGTGTGGACAGTATTGGTGGATGTTGGATGTGTGAATTATACGGAAGTGCAAATATGGTTAGTAGCTTTGAGGTGTCGTGTTAATCTCCGATGTCGGATCAATGCCCCGCGTGGGGGTTGGGGGGGTGGAACGGCAGTGGGTTCCGGCTCTCCCCCCACCTCCTTTGTTGTCCTGAAGTCACATTATTTAGAATAAAGATACTGCGGCTTTAATTCGCTATAAATTGGGTGACGATTTAGCAAGGTACCCATCATTGGAGAACCTGTGGAAATTGGGGGAATTTAAACTGCAGTTGAAACTCGGGAATTCTCTGATTGGTCGCGCAAAGAGCCATAAATAAAGCTCATATCTCAGTTCCTAAGAGAAATGTAAGGCTAAATGTTGCCCTTAAATATATTACTGTTTTGACGCATTAAATCAGACAACTCTTGTCTGGAACCAGTGTTGTTGAGCTAACTACAAGGGGCACTGGATCTAAATGGAGGTGTCCCTTGCAAATAGCTCAACGACCTTGCACCAGATAGGGCCTACGAACCGATTGAAGCGTTATTGGAAGTGCTTTATAAACGAGAAAAACAAAAATTCCTTTCGAAAATTACGTAAATAGCCTGGAAACTGACCTAAATTTTTCTGGAAACCCCGGAGAAATTTATTTCACTATTTAGTGGTAATCCTGTTTAGTTGAGCAGCCACTTACCAGCATGGTTGGTACTATAGTCTGCACTTGTATTTAGTTACTACGTGGTAATCGGCAGCCAATGCAATACGTTGGCTGTCTGTCAGGTTCGGTTATGGGAGTCCCCCCCCCCCCTCCCCCCCAATCCCCCCCCCTCCTCCTCCTTCGTCTGGATGACTGCATAAAAGGCAAACCCGGCCGGGGGAGCGGGAGAGAAACTTCCGGTAGTGCTGATTTTGGGGACAATTCAGCCTAACAAGCCGGGACCGAGTCCAATACTTGATCACTAACCTTTAGACCTACCTGGCCAGCGGAAAACTAATTTTCTGTTGGGTCCCGATTCATGTCGGGATAGCTGGGAATGGATTGCTCACGCCGATGCTGCAACGAAACGGGCCCTATCTGGTCCGCTCACTGGGAATCTGTGCCTTGTTCCCTCAGACGCCTTTTTCAGCTGTATACGTGTGAGATTACTAGCTGCTTGGCAAGCCTTGTGGAACAAACAAACGCTAATATAAGTGGCGAGCTAGTAAAGGCACTCTACAGGAATGGCACTCGGCTTGTCGCCAGGAAACGGTGCAGGGGTATTAACCTGTTTGCGTATTGGTCAGTCCAACGTTACTCGTGTAGCTTCCTTTTGAGGGGGTTATTCCTCCTGAATGTCATTTGTGTCGCCGGCCACTCACAGTCCGTCACGTCACGTTCTCGTCGGTGGTCACCATCTTGGTGGTGTTTGTCGCAGTTTCCACCTTCCACGGGATATTGCATGTCGATTGGGTGACGATTCAATTATCTTGTCTGGGGTTTTTCTGTTTTGCAGGAGATACACATACGATAAGATCTAGATTTGGGGTTTGGTTGACATCTCTGTCATATGTGTCATATGTGGCACAGTGGCAAACTGGGCCACTGCACTGTGACTGAGGTTAGCACTAATGACCTGCTGTCGACGCGCCATTAAACCTCAATTCCCCCTCCCCCCCGGCTTAGACTTGAGGGCCACTCAATTCGTAAGACGTGAAGTGGAAACCTTTTGTGTCAGTCTTCTTCCCAAGTGTTGAATTTGAAAGAGGATCCTGCCAAAGTCCCTGGTATATAAACAGGACAGAAAGCCAATGTATGATTATATGCATATGTATGCGTGTTAAATGCTTCCTATGGACGTTTCGTTTTTCAACAAAATAAAAAAAGGGCCGTGTCAGTATGGCTGAGTGGTAGGACTCCGGCCTCTGGTTTCAAAGGTCGTGGGTTCGATTCCCCACTCAGGCAGTCTGACATTTCAGTCCAAAAGGCAACGTAAATAGGTTTGCATCCGTATTTATTTAAAGTCCCTGCTAGTCAATGTCCAGGGTAGTGTGAGACGTAACCAGGCTCATCCAGCAGCTGTGGGATCTATTCTGGCTGCCTAATCGGAATGTTCTCTCTCTCGGCTTCGACAGAGGTCATAGGTTTCCCCGTTCGTAACCCCGGGTTTGCAGCCTGTTCAATTTTTAAGTTACTAACGTTTAGAAGTAGAGAGAATTCTTACATGTTCAAAATTGATTATTTTTCTTTATATTCGCTTTGGTTTTAGCGTACCGTACCCCCAAACTCTTCCCCTCCCCCCCCCCCCAATCCTCGCCACTTCCTTCCCTGTGCCACTGTTGTTGAAATTCTAGAAATAGATTTTTTGGGTTAAGATTTGAAATAATGCCGCAGTTTTGAACAAGATAAAGAAAACTTGCAATCCGTTTTAAATAATTTGCGTTTTTGCCACAAAATGCTGCTAAACTCGTCTCTTTGTTGTTCCACACGTATTCTTCATTTGTTTACTAGGCTAACGAAAAAAGTACAAGGGGGGGAGGGAAACGCTTCGTGGCGAAACCTCCTTACCCTGCCTGGTGAAATTTGAGCCAAGGCAACTGACCTAACCTGCAACAACAACACGAAAACAAAATTCAAACCAATTGTTTTTTTCCTCCCGAGTTTTTCCCATCGATTTTTTTCCCACGCATATTAAAACATAAACATTTTTATGTTTCATGTTGGATTTTCCGTTAAAAACTAAGCCCTATTTTATAATTTGAAGCTGAGCAGCCTTATTTTGGGCAAGTTTGTTGATCAATAAAGGCGCCTTGCAAAAAATTGTAATGGTCCTTGAAAACTTATATTGGTCTTGTTGGTTGTGTTATCTTCTGCGAAGCCTGATAGGAAAAGTCCTTAAATTGCGGAAATTGTAAAAGAGTGTGGTGATCTTGGTAATGTAACGTAAAATATCTACAAGTGAAAAAAGCGCTTTACGAAAACATTCACCCGTTCGAATTAACCTATTATTTTCTGTCTCCCTTTTCACGGTTCAGGCTGTAAATAAAACCATATTGGTATTGTTTTATTTGTGTCGCTGTGGGGGTCGGGAACCATCCTACATTACTTGCGTAATTTAGTGCCGTCGTTTTGTCAACATGCGCAACGAACACAAAGACACGAATGTTACGTGGCAGTTTGACTTCTTGTCTTGTGTTTAGTCTTTTGTTTTCCTCATAGTCTCCGTTTTGCTCTGCTGACTTCAAATGATAATTATTAATGCAATTGTTATGTACAACAGCATGCGAAAGGTTGCCTAGGTAACTGACTCGTGTGAGAGCTCAGATGACAGTTGGAGAGCGTTCACCTCCATGTTTGAATGCAAGCCGATGCAAATTATTGCACAAAATTAGACCTACTGGCTTGGGATAAGATAATTGCTCGAACGTTTGCAGCATCGTTAACAAAATTTCACCTGCAGTGCCGGTGGACTTGTAGACTGACTGGCTTTGACTCTTTTAACACTGACCTCAATTTTCTCATAAATCGCGGAGTTGCTATTGTCTGTTTTGATGGAGAGCGGTTTGTGCGTTATGTCGTCCCCCATCCCTTCCCTAATCGAGATCTGTTAACAACTTAATTCTACATTATTGCTTTCCATTTGGAGGTTTAAGCCCTAATTACGTTCGTTTTCGACAGCCGAAACGATGATTTTTATAAAGATTTTCTTGGGTTGGCATTGGGTTCAAGATCGCATAATTGCGCTTTTTTTTCCTTTGCTGTTTGTAGCCCACTTCCGGTAATATGGCGCTTTGCTGGTTTTCACGCATGCGTGAACGGAAGTGCGGAGGACATTTTGTCGCAGTCGTGAGGCGCGTTGAACTTGGGACGAGGGCGTTCTTGCGTGGAGATTTAAGGAGAATTATTGCGACTTGCACTTGCGATTTTGCACTCGTTCGTTAGACTTGTTTTTATTTCGGGTGCGTTGCCATGGTTTTTAGAAATTGCGTGTGTACGGATATGTGAAAAGTGGATTTTTCGTACCAGGAATGTGTAAGTACGGGTAAGTTAAAAAAAAAAAAAATTAGCAAAAAAAAGGGACGATTCTGCAAGTATAAACTAAAACCGGAAATAGAAAAATACAAACAGGAAACGTTTGGCACGGGTAGTTTGTTAGTTAAGGGGGTACCTACCCTAAAATGAGGCGTAGCTTTGGAAGTTTTTTCTTTTAGTGTAATTGGCCCAGGGTCATAATTTTTTTTTTTTTTATGTTAAAGTGTGTTAAAATACGACTTTAGAGCATATTTTAAATTTTGACTTAGTCAATTTTTGTGGGAGTACCGTACCGGTACAGTTTTGGCAAATTGTATTACACTATTATACTGGTACTTTGATAACGTCGGCAAAAATTGATGCGCATGAATGAGATTGGATTCAAAATCATCAGTATACAAAGCACTATCATGTAAACTAAGGTAATTTTTGCTAATACATTTTTTTAAATTTTATAATGGAATAACAATTTGCATATTGCATAAACTTATATAGCCCAAATTTGGGGATTTTTTTTTTTTAAACTACACCGAAAGTGTGTAGATGTATGATTTTAGTCCACTTTATAGTTACCACACCTGGGAACTGGTGTGAAAAATGTCAAGCCATTATCTCAATTCTTAGTAATGTTAGAAAACAAGAAGTGAACAAAAAATTGGGGGGACCGATTTGGTTTCAGGTTGAAAACAAGAAGTGAACAAAAAAATCAAATACTTACTGTTTTAACCCATTCATTATTTTTTCGTTACACGTAATTAAAAGTCGATCGTGGAACAAAGATGATGTGAGGTTTTCGTACGATTAGATTCGCTTTTCAGCAGGAGACATGGCATTTGGGGGAGCGTACAGCACTTCCCCAGATTTCCCTAGCTGGTTAGTGTCTCTTCCAGCAGCTTCCTTGTAGAATTGGGCAGATATTTTCAAGTCACTGTAGCGAGTACACATTTTAAAGGGATATACCTCCCAGCGCCATTTTTCTCGATCCTCCACATGAAATACGGCCCCAAAAGTCTCACAGTAATCATGACGTTTCATCTCTGTGTGTACCACTAATTTTCTAATAATTACCATGAGATCTAAAATCTAACAGACTAATGCGGTAAAAAGTAAAATTAATTATTTTAATAGATCGCCGAAGCAAAATTATAAGACACTAGCCTAGAAAATTATAAATTGTGATTTTAAAATACGAGAATCATTCCGGTTTGTGACGACACAATCGTTGACTTGATTCTGTCTCCTATACTATTCACAAAGCCAACCGAGACAGCAGCTATGCGAGGAACGCATCTACCACCCCAGCCGACCTTGGCACTGTAATTGCTCGGATGACGATCTGCGCGTAGCTGTAATTTGGCACGCGGAATGTTATAAGGTAGGCCGGGTGTCCCTTAATTCCTTGAATATAACTATGATTTCCGACTAATTGAGAGTTTAAAAATTCGGAACCCCCTCTCTAATTTACTGGTTTACGGTCTGAAATCCAGAAGTCTTGAATGAAATTTGAAATTAAAAGGATTTATAATTTGTTCGTGTATCGGAAATTCGTAAGTCTGTTGTGTAAAATGCTGAATGCAACGACATGTTTTTAATTGTTCTTTGTTCTTTTTTGTATTTAAGAGAATTACAAAAAGGCCCATTTTTGCGATACACAAGTGACACTATTTTTTATTCATGCAGTCTTTAAAAATCTATCTGGCATAATCTACCGCAGTTTTATTTCATAGCCGGCCGTTGTCTCGTCGAGAGAGAGTGGGCAGTTTGACCTCAGGCCCACAGACTTAGTTGGCGGAGGTTAGGGCGGGGAAGCCCCGACCCTAAAAGGCCATCATGAAACGCTTTGGCGCGCAGGATATCTAGAAGGACGCTCGTGTGGGAAGTACCTTGTATTAAAAACTCCTCCGCCGACGGAAAGAAGACCGCACTTACTGCTCATCAGGGCGGAGGATTACCTTCGAATTTGAGGGTAATTAGAAACGCAATGCAACTCCAAGCGGTAGACGAGAGAAGGTCGAACGAGGCCACGCCTCGTGCTGTGGGCTTGGTGAAGGAGGACTGGGGAACCCTGGGAAATCGATAATTTGTTTTTCTTATGAATTGCTTTGCCGTTGCTTTAGCTCGGGAAATATCTACACTCTATTTAATGTGTAGGTTCATCTACTTTTGGAGTATGCAAGCCCAGTTTGGTCCCCATACCTTCTTAAGAGTATCGACCATCTCTAATGTTCGTGTATACGAACCGAAACAACGTTGTACCTTACTATAATTATGTTTAAGGAATATTAAGGTAGTGAGGGGCAATGAATAGTTGTGGAGTCATTTCAAATCTAGTTAAGAGAAGTGAGTACGCATTCGGCGTACTTGGTTAAGGGCGCATTTCACAACGACACGCCTTTGCATTCTCGCAGCTAGAATTTATTCGCGATTGCAAAGTTGTCGTTGCCATGGTAACAACGCTACCAGGAAACGTATTTTTTTTACATTTTTGTTTTGTCCCGGACATATTTCTCTGCACCTTTTTCCACAGACCTTTTTTGTGCTGACTTTTTTCTTAGATTTCGTCGTGACCACTGATGCGCCGAATCAACCTTCCCTCCCCCCCCCCCCCTTTTTTTTTGGTGTGTGTGTGTGCGTGTGTGGGATCGTGACACAGTTCACTTTTATTTCATGCGTAACATTGACAAGGAATTTAAAAAAAAAAAAAAAAAGGCTTCCGCCCTACTGTGAGGATTTTTGTCCGGCATTCACTTTTACAAACCCACGCATAACACTCGGCTTTTTTTTTTTTTTTTGGACGACAGAAATGTTGAAAAAAAACAAACAACCAATTGCCTCGCCTGCAAGCAAGTCTGTTTACAAGTTTAAAAATAAAAGCTCGTCCCCGTCCTCGGTTCCATTCGTCCGAGCCGTAGGCTGCCGTGGAATGCAAGGTGGTTCGCAAACGTGTGTTTCGCGGACCCCGTTGACCCCCAAACCGGTGGGGGGCGGACCACTCGCTGATGACCGCCCACCCACACAAGACAGCTGACGGACACCCCTCTCTGTAATGATGGACTGTTCCATCGCTCGACAGCTCACGGTTTCACAGTTAGGGGGATATTGCGTTCCAAAATGTATATGAGATGGTATCTCACCTGGTTCCGTTATAATCCATGATATATAGGATTAGCTTGGGTGCTAGCTGTGAACAAATGAATTGAAGTAGGAACAAGAATATTGGTAAGACGTTTTTTTTTTGTTTTTAAAATCATTGGAGGGGGCGGGGGTAAGGGGGAGGGGGGGGGGGGGCGCAGGTATCTTGATCCTGCAGTAAATCATTGTTGTGAATTTTTTTCTTTCTGATGTCATTGTTGGCTGCTGAGGGGTTTTTCATGAGGAGGGGGTCGGTACCAAGTTAGTAGGACGGTTACGTCCCGTTTCGCCAAATCCCATTTCGTCAAAAAGAAAGCAGATTAAAACCTTTTGCCTAAAGGGCAAATCCCGTTTCTCCAAATATCGTTCACGAAAGTTTAGGCACACGAAATTTAAAACATGGCTCCCTTGTAATGATCAGACATTTATAGACAAACACCCGTTTTGCACAATAATTTTTTTTTTCAAATTACGTGCCTCGCTCGCTCGCCCGCGCTCGCTGCGGCCCAACACATAACATCAAAGGCCGCAACTCATCACAAACTCCTTCCAGTTAGGCATGCGTCTTTTAACTTCTGCAATGATAAATTTTTTGAAGAATATTTTGATCTGCGAAACGGGATTCTGCAAAACGGGAATTCCCGTTTGGGAAAGGGTAACCATCATGTGTATAACTAACTATTCTTAAAAGAGAACCTTGGCATTGACGTAGTGACGAACAGTAAACAATATTTAAAAGTACACGTTTTTCCGTCTGTATTGCCAGTTTTCAAAACGCTAATAAATCAATTGGTCTTATACTACCACTGCTTGTCTCCGTTAAATGTTTTAAAGCCACATTATATAGAAATAAGGTATTAAATTTCGCGTACGTAAAATTTTGTCAAATTAGTTTTGGCGAAACGGGAGATGTCCTTTAGGGAAAAGCTTTTAATCTGCTTTCTTCGTAACGGAACGGGATTTTGCGAAACTGGAGTTGGGCGGCGTGGTGTGTGTATAGCACATACAATAACAATACAATACAATATGGGGTTTGGTTTATACCCGCCACCCTAAATGGTCGTCGTCTGCAGTTGAAAATTTGACATGAATATCCGATATCTGGTTCAGAATCTCCGTTGGCAGCTTAGCACCGCGCTGCAGAAAAGTGCTTGTCTGGGTCAAACATAACATTGAAGCATTCAAGGGAGATATAAACGTCTGTGACCCCCCCCCCCCTATCTTCGGGCAAAGTGCTGAAGGTGTAAATACCAAGTTCTTGTCCTTTATCACTACTCTCAAAAGTTGAAAATGTCTGCCACGTAATTACAGCGCAGTCAGTAACTCTTATTTGGTTTTAAATTCCAGAAAGGGGCTGACTCCGTTGCTGAACCAAGTTTAGGCTATGTCGGATTTGTTTTTAACATTTTTTTTGGGGGGGGGAAGTCGGATATTCCTCTGATTTACAAAAAAAAACAGGAATCGAGGTAAAAAAAAAAAAGAATTTAATAAAGATTATACATGCAGTATTATACTTTCTCAGCTAAGTGATAATCATGTTTTCATAAAAATAGTATTATTGAAAATATTACCCTGAAATTTCTGTAAATATATCTTTTTTTTTTTTTTTTGCTGTGTGAGCTTATACTCATAACACTGGTAAAATATTGTAAACTAAAACATCCTTCCTAAAATTGCTGTAAATAACCAAGAAATTAAACGCAACTACTCTGGAAAATGCAGGAAAAATTATGTCATTGGTAGGATCCTGGTTAACTGAATCCTAAGTCTACCTGTAATCTAAATGCACCCGGAACATAAATGCACCCTTAACCCTGAACAGGACCGTCGTATATGAGATCCTCACTGTCAGCTCCGTCTTTCTCAATCTGACCTTTACAGGCCAACCAACTTTGGGTATGAATAAAAACGAGTGGGATAAGATCGTAGGGAACGGCTGGATTGCGGAACTAAGCTGTGTTAAAGCCTCCAGTATACACAAGGCGGTCACTGTGCAAAAACCTGCAAGGTTACAGTTTTGCGCGGATACAGATCACTGTTTCTCCCATGGCCACCTACACTCTCCCTTTTCCCCAAACGTTCCTCTGTTGATGTTTACACAGACCAATCTCTTTTCTCTGCGAGTTCCACCTCGGCGGGGGGTTCCCATCGGCGTCCTCTAGATAGCTCTCCCCAAAACCGAAGGTGCTATATCGGAGAGTGCTAAAGAGGCATGATTCATCACTTATTGAAGAGTGATAATCAAAAAATGTGTTGTGTGGGATTGGTTTAGGGTAGATTTTATTTTCAGTGTGGTGATTTTCACAACGGGTTCTGGGTTTACGGGGTGATAACCAGGGCGACCGCTCCCAACCCAGCGTTGCTAAAAGATGAGCTGCAAAAACAACAGCACTATCAACTACGAATGTTTGGGTACCCCCAACTGGATCCTACTGTTTGCTTATCGTTGAGTAGACCTGGGGAAATGGATAAGCCTCCTTGGGGGTACTGACACTACCCCCCCCCCCCCCCCACCACCACCACCACCACCACCACCAACTCCCAAAAATTAGGGGTTTAGTATCGCAATGTGGGGGTGGAAAGATGACTGAGTTTTTGGACTTGGTCGATGTGTCGTCGTAAAGTCAAACTGCAAATTTGGATTGCCATCAGAATACGAATTATAACGACTAACCTGAGGCCCAGGCCTAATTCCCCAACCCACCGTTGAATTTTAAATCTGGCAGTTTATTTTTTTAACTAGGCATGTGATTAATTTCTGAAGTTAAAAATTCACATTCGTGAAGGTTGCACTGTAGGCTTCAGTCAAGGGTTTTTTTTAATTAACAAAATTAAAATGGTTATTCCAGCCTCAAAATTTGTTTGATCGAGATTTTATCGATTATCGCGATAATTAAAAAAAGATTATCGGGATAATAAAATGTTGTATCGTGCCATCCATCCCTACTTAGCACACCTCAATGCTCGATTCTGGTTTTTAAGTGTCGCTAAATAGGTTCGACCAAGCCGTTTTTCTTCCCGTCTAGCTGCGGATTGATACATCGTTACAAAACTGTTTCCGCTTCGATGTGATGATAGATTTTAACACAAAGCAGTGTTTTGGTGGAAGTGCCGAACAGCGCTGTATATTTTTCTTGAGAAAGTAGAGTTTCTTTCTAAAATGTTCGGTTTTCACCAATTTCGTTTTATTTTGATATTGCGAAGGCCGTCGTTTGTACCCGTTCGATGAAAGACTTGTTCTTGGAAAAACGTCATGGTTAACGCAAAAAAAAAAAACCTAGTGTGAAATTGATTCGAGCAAATCAAACCGCCGCGTACCGCTTGAAACCGGACTACTTTTCAGTTGAAAGAAGCCGGTAAAATTAGGAAACGTCGGGCGGGAACGATTTCTTGTTATTTTTTTTGGCTTAAAAGAAGAAGAAAAAATCCCTAACGCCTTCTTGTCCCTCCTCCCCTGCCCCCACCCCGAAAAAAAAAACATATTTCTGGGGTTGGGTTAACTACATCCATGCCCGTTGGGATAGTTGTGTGGGCTACAATTTAAAGTTCATTATTTCATACAGGATATTTGGGGGCCTGCACTTCATCAAGTTTGTGATTACGTTTTTATTCCGCTCTAAGATTATCGTCTGCCGCACACACCCCCCTCCCCTCGCTCCCCTTAACACGGTAGATTCGTAAAGTAGATGCTTTTAAATCACAACACGTCGTAAAAATTTCAAGGGTCTTTAAATTAATCTTCTTTTTTTTTTAATTTAAGTATGCCTTTTAAAAAGTGATTACATAGTTAAGATAGAAAAGCTACCCAACTTTGCCCTAAGCGTCAATAACACCCGGTTGCCTTTCTCTCACCCCACCAACCGGCCCTGTAATCCAACGCGTGGAGGTGACGATTCTGGGCGAGGGACTAACCATTTTAAACAATGGAACATTACTCAATCTAAACCAGAAATATCCTAACTTACAAATGTGGAGTTTTATTTGTTTTATCTGTGTGTGACCCGGAATTACCGTAACTCCGGATTCTTAATTTTCTTTAAAAGTGTCTGAAATACTCCATGCCCTGCCACACAGCCAAATCTGTGTTTTCAATTTTTTTTAATTTTTTTAAATTCTTGATCCTCTCTCACACTGAGAATTTCCGGTAGCCGGAATTGTACCGAAACGGAGTCACGTTAATTCTGGGGTTTTCTTAAATCCTGACCCCCGTGGTGTGTGTGTGACCCGGAATTGCAGTAACTCCGGATTCTTAATTTGCTTTAAAAATGTCTGAAATAATCCGGAATTGTGGTAGCACGGAGTTATACCGTATCTCCTGAATTTTCTGAAATACGGACGCTTGCTAGGGAACCGGAAATACCATAAATAACATCCATGCCTTGCTCGCGCTCCCGCGCTAGCTGCGGGTATGCATATAACATTAGAAAACGCAATCGTATTATTGTCAAATTAGACAAGATGGCTCCGTGTTACTACAATTCTCTACGATTTCAAACACCTTTGAAGCAAATTAAGAAACCCGAGTTACTGTAATCCCGGCTCCAACGCGTGGGTCAGTAACCAAATCCCGGAATCCCCGCGATTCTCGTGCAAACAAAACTATAGGAGCTGTATTATGAGATGAGAATGTGTGACGTCATGGGTCCAGTGACTTTCGATTGTCCGAGGCTTGATTGAGTTTTTCTTTAATATTTACAATGAGGAAAAGAGAGAGGAGAAGCCCCTTGCGAATCGCAAGGTACGCACAAGATGCGTGAAAGTGCTTGAAGTTGTTAAGAAAAAAATTCAGGGCCTGGAATTCCTTGAAATTGTTAATTAGTCCTCGAAAGTTCTTGAATTTATTACCTTTTTGTTGTAATTCAAAATAACGCTCAAGCTTTCAGCAAGATAAAAACAAACTTGCAATTTCTTTTAAATGACTTGCTTGTTTGTCGTAAAATTTCGGTAAAAGTTTTACAAACTAGTTTTTGTGCATTTTCATCAGTTGTTTATTAGGCTTTTAAGGAAACATAATACTTTGGACGTTAAATGAAAACTTGAAGATTGCTACCGCGAGTAGCAATGTTCTTGTTTTCATTTAACTTTCGAACTATAAGTTGGTGCGGTTAACCAGGCTAATAGGATTAACCTTGGCGGCCCTTCCCGGGTTGAGTGACATCGCTACCTTCAAAGGCCGACCCTTTTGGGAAACATTGGTGCTTCTCTTATACCAGTTTTGGTTTTGGGATGGCACGAGTAGCAATGTTCCAGTTTTGATTTAACTTTCAAACTATTAGTCGGGGCGATTAACTTGGCTAATATAGGATTAACCTTGGCGGCCTTTCCCGGGTTGAGTGATATCGCTACCTTCAAAGGCCAACCCTTTTTGGAAGCATAGCGGCTTCTCTTATACCTGTTTTGGTTTTGGGTGGATTTATAAAAACCCCCTAGGTCAGCCAGCTCTCCAATGAAACGGCCACTGCTATATCAAAAATTTAGGTGAATAAAAATGAAAGACATCTTGGAGCGAAACAATCAGTGACAAACGACAACAATCATGGAAATTAACAGCTGTTCAGTGCCTGGCTAAACATTGCACTAAAAAAAAAAAATTTCCCATTAGGAAATCATAATCCAGTTTGTTGACTTTTAAAACAATTCCAGCTTCATTCCGCATATTTACGCTAAGTAAGAGAGGAGTGGCTGAAGGGGGACGCGCCGATTGAGTGAGCGAAGCACGAAAGTCTGCGTTTGTTTAGCCAGTGTGCCCAAAAATGTAACTGAAATATAACTTAGCATGGACATAGACACGAGCGACCAAACCGAACCAACGTTGCAAACGGTGCATCCAATACCACCCGTGTTTCGCACGGGCTTTAGCTAGTAGACTAATAATAAACTTAAATGGACATGCCTTCTCACTATATTCGAGCATCCTGCGCAAAATAGCTCTTGCACCATGTACATGTGTTAGAGCGAGTGTAGAGATGTGCTAAGCAACCTATACCTCACGCCATGGCTGTTTGCTGTGACGTGCATATCACGTGACTGGGCTAGTCCAATCAGACGGCCAAACAGCTGTTGTTCTCGTTCGTTATTGGCTAACTCATGGTGACATCACGGCAAACAGCCATTGCGCATGGTTTAAGACGATTAGTTTTTTAACGATTTCCAGCGATGTCGTTTAGCCAAGTAAAATGCACCCACCATTAGTTGATCTATCGTATGTAAACGTAAAAATGGTAAAAAGATTTGAATTCAACAGTAAGGTTTCACCTGGACTAAACAGAACAGCAATACTGCAGTATCTGAAACCTTATAGGAAAGTTTATTTACGTTCCTTTGCTGCTTTGACTTCGGATCGGGAAACCTTACCTTAAAGGTGGATTCCCACCGCCTTTTCCGTTTTGATTTCGAATCGGAATCGGAAAAGTTTAGGCAGTTGCTACGGCAACGACTCATCAGAGCATGCGCGAGACCTTTCCTTTTTCTTTTCCGATCCGAAAGTTGACTCCAACCTGGTTAGCTTTTTCCGAAACGAAACGAAACGAAAGCTTATCGGAAAGCCAGTCACAGCGCGCAGTTGCTCCCACGTGACACACTACTGCAGTCGATCGCCAGCCCAACAAAGATGGATGCCTGTTAAGCGACTGATATTTTAGTTGAGAAACACGGGGAGGTAACTTGCTTATCAGCTTAGAAAAACCGATTGTGTGATTAACAGAAAAACAGCTCGTGGCCTAGATACGCTGGCAGATCGTAGTCTGTTAGCTACCGCCAGAAACTGGGCCCAGGTCGCCGTTGAATATATACGCACCTGGCGACGGAGGCTTCGTGCTAACTATGACGTTGACCACCCTCCAGAGTAGCCTCATTCAGGGTGCTTCGGCTAAACACACGCGACAGTATACGACAATACCAAAATTTAAGACAATGTGGCTCGAGCCGCTCAACACTACGGCACGAAACGTTTGGCGGTTGAGACTTGTAAATAAAAAAATGCTAATTATTAAATTACATACGGGCATTTGGATGAATATAGACAATGAAGTGGTCAACTGAGAAGCGTTCCTGCGACTCCGCCATGTGTTGTTTCGCGTGCTCAACGCATATTTGTAAGCTCCATTGTGGTTGGCTACTCGCGTGACAGGCTTGGATTTTTAATCGCGTTGTATGATTGGATGGTCGCTAACGCTTGCTTTCCGCGGTGGGAACCGTTTTGTTGTTTTAGGTAGACGTAAAATTTTTCCTTTCCGATTCCGATTCCGAAATGAAAACGGAAAAGGCGGTGGGAATCCGCCTTAAAGCATTAAACGAGTTCGTTTTTGTTTTCTAATTTGTTTTATTTGTTTTGTTTCACTGCAGTCTTAGTGCGGGAATACTAAAAATAAAAATCGTCAGAAAATGGACTTGAAGTATTTGTGCACTGAAGGTTAACACGCCCACTTAACGTCTGAACTCGGATCATTTCCGTGCTAAAAATAAACATCATTTACGAATTTTTTCGTTCATGTTTTTGTCTTATATTGGACACTTGATAATTTTTCGTTGCCGCATTGCGACATTACCCGCCAACACGTGAGAGCTCTTATCTTACGTCGGTTCAAATTTAGCTTTTATCTTTTCTACATTTTTGTTTTTGTTTGTGACAATTTGAAGTAGTTGTTGCTATCGTTGACTTCCAAGATAGTTTGATTTGGTTCGTTGTATCGAAGTTTGGTTCTGAATTTTTGTGGAGTCACTGTCTACAATTTGATTTTGATTTTGATTTGATGTGTGACAAGAGGGGCAAAAATTGGGGGAGGGGGGGGAGGATAATCCCCTCCCCCCTCTTTCAGCGTCGTTAAAGTTAACTTGAAGTAAACAACTTTAAAATGAATAAAAACGGAAATAGAAACTGTCAGTAGAGAACCCAGTGTTTGGTACAGGTCTTGAAAAGCTGGAAAAGTATGAAATTTCATAACGCCCTTTTTCCAGGCCTTGAAAAGTATGGAATTCTGACGAATTTGCAAATATAAGGCTGGAAAAGCTTGGAATTTACTCTTACCGTAATTTTCAAATTTTAGAACTTGTTGGGCCATTCAAACTTTTTCAAATCAGAACATTATTTATTTATTTTTTATTAAACCTGTGTTGTTACTGGGATTTAAAGCCAATTTCCCTTTCATATCTGACAAGGTTTGTTCCAATAATATGCTGAATATAATGCCACACAAAAAAAATATTAATTAATTAATTAAATATAGCACCAAAATTAATTTAGCGCCTCAATTCCAGTAGGCTACCGAGTATGAAACGGGCATGAAATATGGAATTTGGTGCCTGGAAAGGCATGGAATTTGGTTTAGATGACGTTGCAGGAACCATGCAACTTTATCTATTGCTTGCTAATGCAGGTGAGAAATGAGGGATGGGATTTATAGTGTGCGTGGCGTATCTTGAGTCCTGCAAGTATTTTATGATCGGCTACGTCTTCCTGGCGGAGGCGGCTTTAATCGACGGCCGCCAGGGGTGCATAAAATTCTTACTGGACAAAATTTCCCACAAAAGTTTCTTACAGATTTTTCAAATTTCCACAGCCATTCACTATGTCGGCAAGCCATTTATTTTTCGGTAAATTTCCACAGTTCTCTGAAATTTCCCACTAACCTCGTTCTAGCATATTCTGCATCCCTGACGGCCGCCATTGTTTTTTGTAACCATCTTGGATATCAGCAAGGCACTCTGCTACTAAAAACGTACAATCGAATATCTGTGTTCCTTCTGCAGCGAACTCAAGATAGGCCGCGGATACTAGAATTGGTTTGCCGTGATGAGAGAAATTGGAGAATTGGGACATATTCTTCTAATGTGTAGTTTTCCGGCATAATTTGGTTATGTTACAGGAGGATTTTGTGTGAGAATGTAGAGTTTCGAGATTTAACGGTGCTTTATATTGTTTTTTTCATGAAATAAAAATTCTTGTTCTCAGGGTCAGGGGTGCGCCCTGTGTTTTTCTTGTGCTGGTCTAGTGAGTTTGTTTGCTTGATTGTTATTTTTGACGTTGTGAGACGAGGTTCTTTTGTTTAAATTCTCAATTGAAGTGGCCGTGCTTGTCGGTTTTATTCATGGAATTTGACACACTATACATTTTTGGAAGTTTTTTGCCTCGAAACTTGGCAAATTGTGTATTTTATGTGGACTGTAATACCGACTTTCCGTTTCGATCGTTATATGCGTGACACCACGCCGGCTATATTTTGGTGAATACTCGTTTCCCCGCTTAATTCCCGTTCCCCAGAAAATCTTTCCCGTTTCCCCGGAAATTAAGCTCCGATTTAAAATTCTGCGAATTTGGGATTCCCGTTTCGCCGAAACAAAATATTGTTAAAAAATTTGACGTTGGAGAAGTTAACGATGCATTCCTAATTGGAAGGAATTTGTGATTACTTGCGGTTCCTGATGGTAGCCGCAGCAAGCGCAGTAGCTGCAACACCACGACGAAAATAAATTATTCGGCCAAACGGGATTCGACGAAACGGTCATATATACCCGCATTTTGACGAATGCGTGTGGTTGTTAAGAAACCCGAAGTAGATTCTACCCTGGCACAGCCCATTTCTTTTTAGTTCGTTAATTTTTACACATTTATTGCCGGATGCTACGACGGGTGTTTGTGTATTTAAACATTTCTTGGTTTATTCTTTGCTTGATGCACTCAATTTAACGATGCAATGGACTCTAGATGGCGTCGCTAAAGTGTCCGCGGCCTATCTTGAGTTCTCCGCAGAACGAAAACAGATAATCGATTGTAAGTTTTCAGTAGCAGAGTGCCTTGTTGATATCCAAGATGGTTACAAAAATAATGGCGACCGTCGATTAAAGCCACCCCATCCAGGAAGACGTAGCCGCTCACAAAACACTTGCAGGACTCAAGATACACCGCGCAGACAATAGGTAGTCGGCGATTGCAATATTTTTCCCACTGATTTAGCGACATTACGTTTAGGACGTTTACATATATATATTGAATTCAAACAAGTTTTAACCTTTAAAGGTTTCTTTGACTTATCAATTATATTTTTTAAGTTACAGTCACCGTAGTATTTTGTTATCGTGAAAACTCGTATGTGATGTGGGGATGGTCTCAGAAGATTTTTAGAGTTTAGGCTACTCGAAAAAAAATAATAATAATTAAAAATAAAAACCTAGTCAGACGCTGTAACCATTGTGCTACCGGGGCGGACCTTGGCTAAAGGCTCCAGCCGAGCTTAGTAGCTTTTCAACCTTTTTCAGTGGTGACCCAAAGGGAAATCAACTGGCTTCTTGACCTTAGTCACTCTTCTAGCATAAGGTCATCATTAAGAAGGGTTGAGCAGTTACTAAGCTCGGCTGAAGCCTGTAGGCTGTAGGCAGGGTCCACTCCTGTAGCACATTGGTTAGAGCGCCCCAGTCGGGAACGTCTTTAATGCTAACTGTTTTGCCTTCTTTAAAAAAAAAACTTGCAAGGGGTTGTTGAGTGCGGGTAGTAGACTACGGAAACACAAAATCATTTTTCTTTTCAAATGTTGTCTCCTTTACTACTAAAAAAAACTCCTTTACTAAAAAAATATCGCATTAAAGGGATATACCTCCCAGCGCCATGTTTCTCGATCCTCCACATCAAGTACTGCCCCAAAGGTCTATTTACTTATCGTTAGTCTTTCCCTTGCTAAAAACCGTTTTAAAATGTGGCTTCTTGGAGATTTTCTGTTGAATATTGTTAACTATATTTAAGAACGACCCCGTCACTAAATGATGCAATGCGCGCGTACAATAATCATGACGTTTCATCTCTGCGTGTACATCTACTAATTTTCTAATACTTACCATGAGATCTAAAATCTAATAGACTAATGCAGTAAAAATTAAAATTAATTATTCCAATACATCGCCGAAGCAAAATTATAAGACACTAGCCTATAAAATTATAAATTGTGATTTTAAAATACGAGAATCATTGACACGATCAATGGGTTCACGGTGGCTGGACTATTAGGCGCAATGCCAATTGAGACAGCAGCTATGTTTTTCACTGCGAGGAACGAAGCTACCGTCTCAGTTGACCTTAGCTGTGGTAAATACGCGGATGTGATCCGTGGGTGTTGTGAGGCAGGCGGAAGGTTATAAGGCAGGCCGGATGTTGCTTTAAAGGAATTTGTCAAGCGAAAGGAGGTTATTACTTACCTTCCAGTTGGCTTTTCTGCACGGCTCAGTTTACTAACTTCAAGCGCGTATAAATGTTTCAAAGGCATTCATTCTAAATGTAAATGTTGCGAAAGCTATTCTGCGCAGGATGCTCGAATATAGTGAGGAAGTATGCCCTTTTAAATCTAACTAAAAATAAATTAAGTTAGCAATGAGCTGGAGAGGTGGTAAGAATGCAGTTTTTGTTTGGATTGCAATTATTTTTCATTTATAAGGAGGCTCACAATCAATACTTACACTTGAAGCAAAACCACAAAAAGACCAAAAGAGGTGATATCATACAAAAAACCTTATAAGGATAAGGATAACCCATCAAGTTTTTTGCCATAGAAAGTAGTGACGTATCAGAGCCAAAATGGCTGCCACCAGGTTTTCCGTCCCAACCCTGATGACTCAATCTTAACTGACATCTCGATAATTGTCACTTAAGCTCGAGTGAACACGGTTCGGACCACAAACTTTGTGGCAGCCATTTTGGCTGTGATATCGCTACTTTCTATGGCAAAAATTTGATGCGTCCATTTACCCTTATAGGGTTTTTTGTATGATTGTCATTTACTGACCCATACTGGTTTTTTTTTTTTTTTTCATTTATACCTAAAAAGTATTTGCATTGGATATCTGCGAATGTGTGGGTGTGGGGGATCGCTAATACTACTACTACTTGCAATACGGACTAAACTTTTGATCCATGTCTTTTCTTGCAGCTACAGAAATATCCTGCATACTGCTACGCAACTACTAAAAAAGTGTCTTCAATTTTTTTTATTTTTGCTGCATCGCCTTCGTAACAAGAAATTGAAAATTAGGAAAATATTCTCGGGTTAGTTCGGAGGCTTCTCACCAGAGGGGCGCGTGCTGCCGGACGGTTGCTAGGTAACCCACCGTAGCAGCAGGTAGCGGCGCGAGCGAGCGTCGTAACAAATCAGCGATCGCGTTTCAAAACAAGTGCGAGGCAGCCAACATGTTGTTTGGATCTGTCTTTGATTATTTTTTGTTTTAAAAATAGAACCCGCCTAATCGTGTCACGTAGCAAACAATGTGCCTCAGTAAATTTCCATAGCGAAGTGTGGGCAACATTCACTAAAATGCTATTCGGACAATATATATACACTAGTGCGTGGCGATATTATAATTATCCTACACTCCAAATGGCCTGCAAAGATTATTAAGGATAACTTGTTGCGGATTACAGTGTAATACCCAGGTCTTGAATTACGGAAAAAATCGCGGAGCTTATCCCAATTCTTAAATTATTTCCCTGCCGATTGAATGAATACGTTTAGCATTGGGAAAGTAGAGAAATTAATTAAAGGGACAGCCGGCCTACCTTATAACATTCTGCATGCCAAATTACAGCTACGCGCAGATCGTCATCCGAGCAATTACAGCGCCAAGGTCGGCTGGGGTGGTAGCTGCGTTCCTCGCATAGCTGCTGTCTCGGTTGGCTTTGTGAATAGTACAGAATAGTACAGTATAGAATCGAGTCAACGATTGTGTCGTCACAAACTGGAATGATTCTCGTATTTTAAAATCACAATTTATAATTTTCTAGGCTAGTGTCTTATAATTTTGCTTCGGCGATCTATTGGAATATTTAATTTTAATTTTTACCGCATTAGTCTATTAGATTTTAGATCTCATGGTAAATATTAGAAAATTAGTAGATGTACGCACATAGATGAAACGTCATGTACGCGCGCAATGCATCATTTAGTGACGGGTCTTTAGTAAATGAAGTTCCATTATATTCAACAGAAAATCTAGACGCCACATTTAAAAAAGGATTTTTAGCAAGGGAAGGACTAACGGTAAAAAAATAGATCTTTGGGGCCGTACTTGATGTGGAGGATCGAGAAAAATGGCGCTGGGATGTATATCCCTTTAAAACATGGTTATTAGAGTTATAAATTTATAGATTTTAGGGATCGGCCGATATGACTTTTTACCGATACGATACAATACCAATGAAGGGTAAACCGATCCGATACGATCCGAAACCGATGTCGATACCGATAATAATAATAAATCACGACTAAAAGTTGAAATTCCATACAAATGCAACTTCAGTTTCTGGTTCCAACCGTTGAGATTATCCAAAAAGTTCTGGTGCAGCAGTAACAGCATTTTTATCTTATTCCTACTTATGCTTCAGTATATTCATCTCCTCAGTTAGCTTTTAAGTTGGTCGTTGTGAATCATAGACCATTGGAACTGTCACGTGCAACATTTTCATTACAAACTTGAGAAAATGGCTTTGCTTTTGCCGTGGTCGGTGTCAGTTTTGCAGGGAAGACAGTTGGGTTTCTTGGCGTAATGAATATCTGTATCGGAAGCCTTACAGTGGTCCCGATACCGATATGGGAAAAATACCGGTTAATACAAATTATATCGATATCAATATCGGACTATCCCTAATAGATTTGTTGATAAATTCGGTAACATTTTTATGTTAATTTTGCATGGCGCTAGTGTTTACTTGTTAAAATGTACACGGAAAGAAATTGATGATTTTTAATTGAACGAACTTTAATTGAAATAAGCTAATGTACAATTGATATACTTGCGTCTGTTTAAGTGCAGTTGTGATTTAAGAATAATTTAATTCGTTTTGGGTTACGAATTAAATTATTCTTAATGCATAACAACACTTAAACAGACGCAATTTTCTCAATTGTTTATTTGCTTATTTCAATTAAAAATCCTCTTTATGTATCCGTGATATATTTTAACAAATAGAGTGAAACTTCAATTATGTAACCCTCTTTGTACGGCACACTTGACGTTTTTGTTAGTAATATAATAATGTCCCTGATGACTTAATTAATACGTTTAGCAGTGGAAAGTAATGAAATTAATTAAAACATGTTTTGTTAGTTTTTTTTTTTATGTTAATTTTGCAAGGTTTTGTCTGGTTGTATAAATGGTTTAATTTTAACAAGTGTCTAACACTATGCTTAACGGAGATATGGAACAATAATTAAGAAATTCTTTTTTGTTTTTGTTTTCAGAATTAGAGGCGGTCGAGGCGTGCAAATGGTTAAGAGCCGCCGGTTTCCCGCAGTATGCCCAGATGTTTGAAGGTAAGACATTAATTATTGATTAAAATGTAAAACAAAGCATTTTATGAGTTCACGGATGAAAATTAGAAAATCCAAATACCGAATCAAAAGATGCGTCGTAAACACTGTAGAGGTGATTTTGATCAGCACTGTGATTTTTGTTGAAGGCGTATTTCCAATTTAGACTGTGGAGAGCAAGTTTGCAACTAATTTCATTGACAATTTTTTTGTTTCCTATTTTGTTCCGGGCTAGTTCTGATGAACTGAGCATGTGAAGTGTTGGGTGGAAAATCCATTAAAATATGCATAATTATAGCAGGAGTCTATGAATGCACACGTCCGTAGACTGAGAAGTGTCCATGCTGTAACCTTGGACGAATGATTGGGTCCATCATTCGTCCAAGCTGTAACTATCGCGTTATATCCAGCTTTTGTCACAAGGTCGTCTGTGGGTTTCATTTCCTGGCTCCAGGCTAGTTGATTCAACATCGTAACAATCTTTGCCAGCAACATTAAAACATAGGAGAAGAAAGGGTGTGGGGGATGAAAAGTAAAACACAACGCGCACGCGTTGGTACCCTTTCCGATCAAAGGAGGACGCGGCGGAAGTAGCTTCATAGCAATGCGCCTGCGCTGTAGTGTGTTCAGTAATAACAACTGGGTGCACCCTTTTCTGCTCCTTTGCCTATATACGCGCATAGTGGATGTGAATGGACGATTGTGAGCGCATTTTCACGCAATTAACTTCGGCGTTAATACAGCACACGTCACTAGTTACATTGTTCAAATTAGTACAGGGCGATACTTCAATTCTTTTGTAAACGTCCGTTCAGGTAACGTGTCAAACGCTTCCGCTACCACAACGTGCTTTTAAAAATGGTTGTTAGCTTTTACATCGGAGACCGAATTGGTTGCACTGCTCTGATGTTACTGTTTACAGCATTATTTCCGGGGAGTTTACATATAGAACCTACATAATCGCAAATACATGTTGGCAACACAATAAAAGTTAGACAACAATTCTATCGACAAAAAAACCAATTAAGTTGCTTACCGTGAATTAATAATTGCACAACTAATATCGACTGACGAATTCGGCCAAAACAAGCGACGAACCAAGATGGCGGAGCTCACTTCCCGCTAACGTGCCAGGTTGCCAGGGAAACGTTAGAGAGTGCGTTAATGTGAGCAGACAGGCAGTTTCTCTTCCATCCCCACCCCTCTCTCCTCCTATGGTTATAAGGCGTCAACTTTCCGGCAAGTGTCACTTAGCATTGACCCAGTGAATTCTTGTTATTTCTACCCCAGTTGGCCTTGACTTGAAGAACACATAAAACGTTTTACACAGAGAGTTAGTAAAAGGGGTGTTGTCCGCTACTCGCATACGTTTCCTAGTGTTGCGCCATTATTTTGGCCGATTCTCGTACGTACTAAATCGTCATCAGTAATTAAACACAAATATATGTAAATAATGCATTACTATATGGAATCACCACTCTGTGAGCTTACCGGTCGTGGGGGGGGGGGGGGCAGTTCCCTGTTAGGCCTAAACTCCACCCCTGCTCTTGAAAATTCAAAAGCGCTTTCAAAATGAGGCGGAAATTTTTATGTTTACGTGAAACCATTATTTTTAACCCTTAAGCCTGAAGTAATATCGCTCATAATGTAAATTTAAGCTTTTTAAAAGAGCGGTTCATTATTATTATTAATTAATTAGTAGCGGCTAACAAATCTCAAAAACGGAGTATTTTTTAGGTTCAAGAAATCCGTCTCATAGCATTGGCTTTGACTATGCGAATGTTTTTACCGCCGGAAATACGCAGTGCCCATTGCAGCTAGCTCAACGACCAGTTCCAGATTCTAGCCTTGTAGTCAATGTTGTTTCGGCAGGGTACAAACTCTTGCTGTACCTCCCTCCCCCCCCCCCGCCCAAAAAAAAAAGCATCGTACCGTTTTGCAAAGGTTCGATAATATCTCTACAACAAAAAAACAACAACAACAACAAGAAACTTATAAGCGAAAAACCGAAGCCAAGTACCATTAACACACCGTCTTAAGCTCCGCAGCGCCCTCAACGATCACCGAGCGAAACGGAACCCGCTTTTCCGGATAAATGCTCTTCTCACGTTTCGTCGGCACGTCACGTTGCTTCACACGAGACTCTCATACGTAATTGGGCACGTGACCGCGTGATAACGAACGTATGGAACGCCGGGGACTGCTCTCTTGTTTTTACAGTCGGACGGTAGACACGTGGAGAGACACCTGACAGCGTTCGCGGAATCGCCCATGCGTCCAAATTGAGAATAGAATGTGAGGAAGCGGAAAGAAGTTGTCAGGGATCGGCCAAGACTTTAAAAGGGATTGTAACGAAGTCAAAACATCACGTATGTAGTTTAGTGATGAAAAAATACTATCGGACCTATGTAGAAGTATGTGGAGGAAGTGTACAGAAGACCGGTGGCGACTACGTTGCTTGTCAGTTTCGTAGTATGGACTACGAGACCTTTTTACAACATTGTATTGCCTAGGGAAACAGCACTATAAGACGGAAGAAGGGCCTTTTGTGCCGGCAGAAGGATTATATGCGAAAACTATCTGCTGGCCCCCTTCGGCCATGTTGGTCCGGAAACAAGCGGCCGGCGTGCGTATCCCGCTTCAATTTAGTAGTGTGAAATGGTGAACGCACGTCCGGCTAAAGACGGACTAATACCGATTTCGCATTGATAAATTTAAGCGGCCAGGCCGGGCGGGCCGGCCAGTGCCGATCGGGGCCAGTGGTGGTCCAGCCGGCCCGCTTTCGCGTTGGTTAATTCCACGGCTCGCTGCTGATCACGATATACAGCACCATAGTACTTGACATATATTTTACTTTCTGCCGCTACACTTCAGCACCATTCATAAACTATTCTGATTTAAGCGTCGCCGGCCGGCTCCGTCCCTAATTTGATTTTGCATTGATATATAAAGCGGTCTTGGTCACCATTGGTGTGAGCCGGGCCGGCTCTCGAAATACCAGCCCGATTTCGCATTGGT